>AWVW02034525.1:0-17743 GCA_000500225.2 Phytophthora pinifolia
ACTGCACGTTGTGCGCGCCGGCGAGCGACTTGGCCGAGGTCTGGGCCACGCGGCGGGCGGGCTGGCTGAGGCGAGACACTATGCGCAGCATGATGGCGAGCTTGGAGGAGGCTTGAGAAGGTGGTTGTTCGGGGTTACTGGGGTGAGCAGTAGCCGGGATATTGGAGAGTGAGTGGAGGACTCGAGCAAGTGCGTGGCAGACGGAAGCTGCCCGTTGTCTTGGACAAGTATCTTTCGCGCCACTTCAACGCGTCTGGCTTGCGTGTCGGCGGTCGTCGAAGCAACTTCAATGTTACCCTGCCGGCGTTCAGTGAGCCGGGTCGAGTCAAATAGTCAAAGGTTCAACCACAGCTGCAAGGTTTTACGACAGGGCTGTCAAGCGACGCCTGCTAACCGCCGCCTGGAGACCGTTTAACAGGAACTTCAACCTGCTGCGCCATCGCTGGAAATGCAAGGCAAGCGAGGCTGAACAGCCGAGCCTCGAGGCCAGGCAAACCGCAGGCTTACTTTCGCCGAGCCACAGGCTGGGCGAGCTCTTCAACGATGGTGTTGGAAACGCAATCCGCGCACTTGTTGTTTGTATGGTGCGTGTTTTTGCATTTCCACTTCCGATCAAGCAACTGAAGGCGCCTTCGCGCAACGTAAGCGCAACTCGCTCGCGAGAAAAACGCGGGAAATCCAAGCAGCCTGTGTCGAGCGCCCTCTGCTGTGTGATGTCGCCCTATCATTGTATGCAAGCACATTTGTATGGAACTAACCTAGTATGTATCAAGATGGCGCAGTGTAATACGAGGTGGCTTCAACGTACGGTACGACAAGTATCCAAACGAGGAGCTGCAATCGTCAATTCAAATGCACCGCTGGGGCCACATCACAGCAATGCCATTCTGCAACGACGTTGCGAACGCCAGTGCTGATCGGCCAGCGCTGCCACGAGCAAGTCAGCATGTGAACACTCGCGCGCTTTGCCCGGCCGCCGCCGCTTTTTATGTGTGGAAATTGGGGCCGCGTGGTGGCCCACTGGTGGGTCGATCGGGAGATTCGTCAAATCCTGCGAGATGGAGCGCCAGCTTTTGTCCTCGGCGTCGCTCGTCGCGGCTTCCTGGCCAAGAAGGAAAGGATGCCGCTTGATCAGCGCTGCTGGGTGAAAGGCGATGACGCGAGCCGGCAATGGTGCAGTGCTCGGCGTTCGGTCTTCACCGGAAATCCATGATAGACTCATGGCACACTCGCTGGATACGCAGCGCCGGTATCCCGTGTCTTCTGCGTGTTCTCCTGCCGGGAGACTCCGAGGCTTGCTTGGTACGGGCTGGTCTACCTCACGGGGACGCGTAGGCACGCAGCTCGCGGGTGGCTGTCGCTGCACTCGTTTCACCGGTTTTGGGTGAGCGGTCGTGGGGCAGACGCCCGCGTTTGTGCATCATCAGACGGGTAATCGAGAGGCGAGTGCATCACTGGCTGAAGCACCTTGCTCGCTGGCCGACTGAGCGCCACTGCATATTGCCCACCGGATCCGTCCGCTCAGTCGTCGAAAACGTCGAAAACTCTCTCCTGTTGGCACTCTGCTTGCGTCGACGGCCATGAGTTGCTGCCTGCTGCGCTACACACAGGCCAGCACGAAGAACCAGCGCGAGCAGGTCCTAGCCCCTACGTAAGAGCAGCGGCGTCCTTCACACGCACCAAGTCGCACCAGGGAAGATCGAGCATGCGTAGCACAAGCTCAGCTGCAGCCTCGCCACGACGTCAGTCGAGCAAAGCAGCGAGGTTCTTTCTTGGCGCGAGTTCCGACTCGGAACTTCCGAGCGCCGTACGGCAAACAACCATGCAACCCACTGATGAGCTTTACCAACTTCAAGCGCATTCTGTGCGGGGCTCACTTTCTTGCGCCATTGCCTTCAAGGCAGCTCTCTTCGCCTGGCATCCCACTTGCGCTCAGCGCCGATCGCAGTCGGTAACCTGCAATGCTCATGAATCCCATCGTACATGTATTTAGCTTCACGCAACAACGGGGAACTCAACTCGATGCAAATACAAGCAACTTTTGCCAGCCAGAGCAACTGTCAGTTGAAAATATCCCCGAGCCCTATCAAATCACTTTTCGACCAATCACAAAACGCGCGATCTTCTGGCGCCTTGCCAGTCGCCGATCTGCACCGTTCATGCCGAATGAGACTTGTGCTCTCCACGGGCGAAGTGGTCTGCTGCTTCTGCGCCATTACCGTAGCGCTCTACGCGTCTCCGTTCTTCGTCGAGGAAGTAAACGCCAATGCGTCGAATGCATGGGAGTTCTTGCCCATTTGGGACGACGGGGAGAACTTCCTGGACAACGAGGTGATCCAGAGCGGCCTGGGGCTCACCAACCTCTACGCCATGTTGACCATGACCAAAATCAATGTGTACGAACCTTTTGGATGGTTGCTCAAGGCCGTGCAAGTGCAGGTTGCAGGTCTCGACTCGTGGCTTGTCCGGGTTGTGTCAATGACGCTGCATTTCCTGGCTGCGGCCGTGCTGGCGCGAACGTCGGCGCAGCTGCTGGACGTGTTGGCGCTGCTTTCGAGGCTCCAGTCGTGCGTTGTAAGAGATGAAACGATTCAACGACACAGACAGAGAAGTCACTGGTACGGCTGTTGCCTCAGTGCGGTGGTGTTTGCCATCCACCCAGTGCACGTCGAGGTCATCGGGTGGCCGTCTGCCCAGCCCTACACGTTGTGCGCACTCTTCAACAACCTCGCATTGTATGTATACGTGCGGACGGTATACCAGGAGCTGTGTGGAGTGGCAATAGGAGAGAAGAACGTCAAGGCGCGGCTAATGTCGAGCATTTTTAAGGGCCACGGATGGACCGATTTGCTATGTTGCGGTAAGTTTTGTGTCTGATTGAGGTATTCTTTACTGGGTTGTAGGTAACGCGGTGTGCTCGCTTCAATAGCTTTGTATCTGAGCGCGCTACTATCAAAAAGTGCGTGTATTCTCCTACCAGCGGGCTTTTTCCTCGTCGACGTGCTGGTGTATACAAGTTTGCAGCCTCATCTTCCCAGACCGAGTGGCCGGCAATGCTTATCCTACGTCATTGGCAAACTGCCCGTGATCGCAACTCTTCTCGCGTTCCTTGCTGTGATGCTGGGGTCGAACTACCATGGGATGCACCGCGATGCGGACATCCTGACGCTGACACTTGGAGAGAGAGTGATCAAGGCTTCAGCCATGCCGGCTTGGATTCTACGCCGGATGGTGTGGCCCACCAAGTTGCGGCCGCATTACCAGCTTCGCCCACGAGAACTGAGCTTGACGAACCCGGACTATCTGCTGTCGTTGTCGGTGTCGGTGACCGCAGCTTTGTTCGCTCTTTGGCTGTTTCTTCATCGACGAGCACCGCAGCATCTGCTCGCTCTGGCATACTTTACCATCATGCTTCTACCAGTCTCAGGCCTCATTCAACATGGCATGGTCTCCGTTGGATGCGACCGGTACGCGTACTTGTGCAGCGTTGTTGCTGTTCCGTATGGAGGGGCCATGCTGGCGCGTTTGCTGTTTAATGCCGGCCAAGATGATGTAAACGTGGGGGGATACGAAGGGAAACCTCAGCCGTCAAGACTTGATCATCGTCGAGTCGTTCGTATTGGTGGAGTTCTTGTAACTGGGACGCTGCTCTTCATCTCAACGAGCTTGGCGGGCATTTGGCGGAATGAAGACGCTCTCTACGAGTATTCGCTTCGGATGGACCCGACGGACTGGAGGATCATGGACCAGCGAGCTGAGCACTTTATCAACACCGGACGGCACACGGTTAATGATGAAGCCTTCCGGCATCTCTTGGAACTCGCGTACCATTTCGCTCCGACGGGCACGCTGAAAGCGGAACTCCAGCATCTCAAGCTGCTCTTGTGGATGGATGAACTGGCCCGTGTCTGCGATCGCTACATGCAGTTGCTGGATCTCCATCCGGAAAGCTGCCACGTTCACAACAACGCAGGCGTGTGTTTGCTTCAACGAGGAGAGATCGACCAAGCGCGAGTAGAGTTCGAGCGAGCCCTGCGAAGCCCAGGCTACGAACACGTCTACAATATCCCTCGGGAAAACTTACAGGCTCTTGATGACTGGCTTGCGATGAAAGATGAAGCAAAGTCTCGAGGTGAAGAAGTGAATATGCCCCAGTTAAAGACCAAGGTCATGTTCTAGACAAAGTTTGGCTTTCAAAGGCAACTTTATTTTTGAATTTCACCAGATAAAGGTTAACCGACCAGGCCAAGTCTTGAGTCCAGCACCTTGTCACGACCTTGATGCCGTACGACGCGACCAGTTTACGCTTGTCAGTGTCGATGGCAACGACGCGGTAGCCCATGGCCCGCGCCTACTAGCATGCGTAGTGGCCGAGGCTGCCCCCGGCGCCTGGAACCACCATGGAATCACCGCAGACGCCTCAGATTTCTTTTCGAGCTTTGTACACCGTCGCACCGGCTCCGAGTGGCAGACGCCGCCGAATGCGAGAAGCACCAGCACTTCACCGGGCCTCGCCAGACTTGGAGCGGGGCGTTGACTTGTCGCCGGCCCGTTGGTCCGATATCGAGACACTCAGACACTTGCACCACGCATCGCACTCGTCGTTCAAGCACGCAGGGCGGCGATGAGCAGCTCGAACCTCGTCACGTTCCGGTGCGTCTCCGTCGTGCGAACGACAACAAATTGACGGCCAGGCTTGGGCTCTGGTTGAACTTTGTTACAGGGTGGGGCATAAATCCTTAGTTGAAGAAGTACGGGCTGTCCAGCACGCTGTGGAGGTCCAGGTCGCCCAGCTTAGGCACGTCGTCGAACTTCATGTCGGGGAAGCGTAGCCGCAGCTCCGTGAGCAGATCCTCCAGCAGCGGCTGCTCGTACAGATTCACGAACTCCTCGCGCAGACGCCGGTTCATGATGTCCACCGAGCACGCGTGCGTCCAGTAGCTGTCGTGCACGGCCGCGAACGAGATCTTCTCCTCTTCGAGGCAGCGACGCGCCGTCAGCATCATGTGTGTAGAGTCCAGCGAGTGGACGAAGTTGGGCGGGAAGGCCGATTTCTGGCGGCCGATGCTCACCGGGCGCCCCTCGTTGTCCACCATGAGCACGTGCTGCACCTTGGTGCGCACCTGCGTCGTCGCCTTGCTGCGGTACGGCTGCACCACGGGCAGCCCCAGCGGCGTGATCCACGACATGGGCTGGCCGCTCTCGCCCACCTTCCCGGCGCAATTGGCCAGCCACCCCATAATGCTGCGGGCAGAGTTGAACAGGTCGCCCATCGAGCCCATCGTGAGCTCGGCGCAGTAGCACGACGCGCGGTAGATCTGATTCTCCAGCACTTCGTCCATAATGTGGCCCTTGGTCAGGAACGTCTCGTGCAGACGCGCCGAGATCTGCTTGCGCGCGCCGATGTACGTCACGCCGTACACACTCGTCATCACCGTCTGCTTGACCACCTTGCGCGTGATGATGCCGTCCAGGAACTCGGCGTTCCTCTTCCTCTGCGCCTGCGCCAGCTCTCTCTGGAGCTCCTTGTCACCCGGACGGCCGGTGAGATCCGCCAGCACCTCCTCCTCACTGCGGACGTCCGCTGCGGCATCCCGCTCCACCTTTTCCATCACCTGCGTCGCCACGCCCATGTACACGTCACTCGGTCGCGACGACGGCACCAGATTCACCTGCTCGCCACCGGTGCGATCGCGGCCCAGCGCCGCGTAATGCTGAAGGCCGTTGCACGAGCCGTCCTGGTGGATGGGGATGTTGGACATGTACTTGGTCGGGTCGCCCGACTCCATCGCGCGCTTGAGCTCGAAGCACACGCCCAGCGCCAAGAACGGGTAGTCGGCGCCCTTCCACCACGCGCAGTCGCCTTGTCCCAGCGGATTGCTCGCCGACGCCACAACCTGGTCCAAATGCTCGTTCACGAACGTCTCCCGATCGTCGAACGAGCACTTGTCCACGCCGAACACGTTGGCCAGGTGGATCTTCATCCAGCGCAGCCCATGTTCGCCCAGCGGCTTGCGGTCGCGGAAGATGAGCAGGCTCCGCGACAGGTCGGAGCCCAAGTGGTTCAGATTCGGCGGGATCGGGTACACGCGGCCACGGAAATCCATGTTGTACGGGTAGTACAGCTCGGGCTCGTCCTTGAACTCCTCGGCCACCTGGAGCTTGTACAGCGTATCGCAGCGCAGCGAGTGGAACTCGCGGTTCAATTGCTCAATCTGCAACGAAAAAGAGTGACAACAGGGCGTCAGTTCCGCGCTCAACAGGGCACACGATACACAGTCCTCGATGTGGGTCACGAAGCTCCATAGGAGCCCCTCGGACGGCTCCAGGGACCATCCAATTCCCCGCAGCCTCCAAGCTGCAACCGCTTGCTCTTGCAGCCAGTTTGAACCCGCATGACGTCGGTATTCCGTCATGCGGGCTTGATTCTGTTGCGTCAACGTATACATCCACACCAGGCAGGCAGGCCAGCTTACCTTGCGCACGTTCTTCTGGTAGAGCGCCGGGTCGTCCGCAAACTCGGGGCTGTTCGGGTCCGGAAGCGGCACATCCGTGCGCGTGGGCAGGTCGCCGAAGTCGCCGCCGTCTTCCCACATCTGGAGCACCACGCTCAGCACTTCCTTGTTGATCACCCACGGCACCTCGGCCATGAGGTTCAGCGCCTTCAAGATGCCGTCCATGTCGCCGCGCTGCACGCAGTCCATCTGCCAGGCCGAGTCTCGCTGCCGCATCACCTTGGTGCGCAGCTTGAGGTAGCCGCCGTTCGTCACGCCAGTCCACGCGCGCGGCGGCACCAGCATCGGCAGGTAGCGCGCCGTCCAGGGCAGCACGTTGGCGCTGGGCTTGGTGGCCAGCACCGCGTCGGCCATCTTCTGGTGGATCTGGATCACTCCGGCGCGGCGGTTGCGGTCGAACACGTAGTTGTGGATGAAGGCCGGCTCGGGCGCAGGGAGCCCTTTGGCCGCGCAGAGCTCGGGCGTCGACACTTCCCCCAGCTCATTGGGCACGTAGCAGGTCCGCTGGATGCAGTCGACGATGGAGGCGCCCACCTTGAGCTGCAGTCGCTTGTCCCAGCCGCCCACCGTGTCGATGTACTCCTTCATCTTGGCCTTGAGGCTGTCCAGCTTGACCTCCTTCGAGATGATGAGGTAGAACTTGTCCCTGTCCTCGTCTTTGCTGCGCCTCGTGGCCTCGAGTTTCTGGGTAATGATCTCCTCCTGCACGGCCTTGCCCATGGCCAGCGCCAGCTTGATGAACTTGGGGCCCTTGGACTCCATCAACGTCATGTTGAGCATGATATTCATGCCCGTGGCGGCCAGCACGTCGGCCTTGAGCAGCACCATGGCCGGGCCGTAGATGTTGCTGTCCGTACTGTGCTTGCCAGCCTTGATCTTCCTCTGCTCCGCCTCAATGAAGCTCTCGGCCGCGGGCATCCACTTGCGGATGAGGTCCTTGGCTGCGTTGGTCTCTGTGGAGCGCCCCATGGCGCGCACCTTCTCGTGCGAGGACGAGTACTTGTCCATGGCCATCTCGTACACCGAGCACTCGAGGCGCAGCTGCCGCGCATAGCGGCGTCGCAGCTCCTGCGTCTGCTCGGGCGTCGAGCACTTGGCCAGCTGTTCAGTGGGGATGGAGAAGCTCTCGAGCCACTTATCCACGTCCTGGTCCGACATGAAGGCGCGCGAGTTGCGCGCCATCTCAGCGGGGCTGCCCAGAAGCTCCTCCGACTGGCCGAGGAACTCCTCCAGGCCTTGCGTGAGAGGCGCCAGCTCGTACGGCTTCTCCATTGTGGCGCGAGGCATCAGCTGCTGGGCGCGGATGGCCCAGTCGGCCTCGGCCAGGCGGCGCGGCGCCACGTTGTCCAGCATTGGCTCGAACTCTTCAGCGTCGACTGAAGCTTCGGCCATGGCCGCTTCGGGGGCTAGAGAGCTCTGTGAGCGCGTCAGGAGGGTTAACGAGCCGCGCTGAGTGTGGCTGCGGCTCTGAAGGGGGCGGGAGGCGCGACGCAGCGCCGCGCGAGCCACGCGGGACGTTGAGAGCGCGGAAGTCTGCATCTCGGAGATATCCCCACCTCTTGAGAGGGTAACTGCGGCTTCCACAGAGCCGACGTTGAGGGCTTTTTTCGAGTGGGAGGCCAGCAGGATTTTCGCGCGATGACTGGGCCAGGGCGGCCGCACCTTTTATAGCCAATCAGATAGAAAGGATTCCGATTTTCCAGCCAATGCGCAGCGCGGAAAAAGAATAACGAGCAAGAAGCTTCCCCGCGCTGGTATTGATGTCTGCGGAGTTTCTAGAATATTATTTCTAGGAGTTATTAAGTTGCTGATGACGGGATCGGCAAGCGCCATCAGCAACATGGGCAACATTGGGCCACTGTTGCCCTAAGCTCACTTCACCATCGCAGCAATGGCGACCATGCCCGGGACCCAGACCGCAGCGGCTCACGGCCATGACGGCCACGTACACGACCACGTGCACGACCTTGAAGACAAGTACGACGACGTTGACCTGGCGTTCGATCCGACGCTGGCTTCGTGCTGCGAGCGCGACGAGCACGACTACAAGAAGGCCATGAAGCTCAAGGCCGTGCTGACAGCGCATGACCGCACAAGCCGTGCTGTGCGAGTTCGGCAGCAGCTGTTCCAGCCGCCGCAGAGCTTGGTCGTGCCTCAACTTCCGCCACAGCAGGAGCTCAAGCCACCGCAGCCGTCGCTGTCTGATTCGGACTCAGACTTCGAGGACAGCGACGACGAGTTCGGTATGGAGGCCATGCTGGCGGTGCGCCGCAAACAGCTCGAGCAGCAGATGCAGAAGGCGGCACAGGACGCTGCTGACGGATACGGGGTCGTGATGGACGCCACGCTGTCGCAACTCGTGCAGGAGCTGCAGATCGAGGCGGAGGTGCCCCGCGTGACGCTCGTGGTGGACAGCAGTGCAGCTGAGACGCCGGGCTTCTTGCGTGCCATGCGCAGCGAGATGAACAGCGTGGCGCAGAATTTCCTAGGCACAAAGTTCTACATGGCAGTGGCCTCACGTGACGACGACGCGCTGCGACAATTGAGGCTCTCTTCGCTGCCTTGTTTGGCTGCGTTCCGCCGGGGCGAGCGCGTGGACTCCATTGCGCTGGACCCAACGACGTTGGTCACGGAGCTCGAGGTGCTGTGGGAGGCGCGCTTCCTTCCCTGGTTGACCAAGTGCAATGTGCTGGTCAGCGAGCGTCAGGCTTCTCAGACCAGTCAGCACAGGGCGAAGAAGACTGTCGCTGCCGACGACGACGCCGAGCGCGAGGGCTTCGACTGCGGCGTCGACGGCTGCCGCCTGCGCTTCGGCTACGAGCACGAGCACGTCGGGACTTCGCAGCAGACCAAGGACGAGATTGCAGCGTGGCGCCAGAGCTCCGCATAACTTTAAGGAAAAGTGCCATCGACTTGCAGGCTCTCTGCTAGTGTTCTTGCTCACGCAGCCATGATCGCTCTGGAGCTGCTCCCTTGAGTGGCAAGTATAAGTATCTGGTGTCAAGAAGCAGAACGTTCCGGGGTCTCCACGAGCGAGTGCCGCTTTGCAGCGACGCCCAACTTTAAATCGAACAACCCAGCAGCACCAGCTTCCTGTTCAGTAGCGAGCAGCGAGCAGCAGCGGCGCCGCTCGCCTGCGACAGCCTATCAAAAGGTAATGCCTGCTCCACCACCAGCCACGCCGTAAAAAATCTATCTTCTTCAATGGTTCCATCCACAGCAACAACTACTGCTCACTGTCCCGCCGTGACGAGGAGGGGGACCGTCGGGCCCACCCTACAGTGGCAAGTTGAGCTGGTGCCGCGTTGTGGTCGGCGGAACTGAAGTTCCGCTGTGGATCTTTTCCGGTCTTAACTGCCGCTCCTTACGTTTCCCAAGTGTGCACACGTCGCAGCTCCGCGTGTTGTTCCAAGCGACGCAGTCATTCGAATGAGGCCACGCACGTCGAAATGGAGGGGGCACCAGCCGATGGCCCGGAGCCAGCGGCGTCGCACGGTCGTCGCGCGCCAAGCAGCCCCTTATCAGGCCCGTAGTTGCCGGCGCAGGCGACAGCCTTCCATGGAAACCGGACCGGCCAGTTGGTGCTCGGCACCGTCACTTGACCCGTTTTCCACGCTCCGGTAACGCCATTTCCTATTTGGAGGCCGCGCGCACAAGCAAAGCGAGCGAGCGGAGAGCAGAGAAGTCCCTGAATTCGCAAGGCCGATCCAGCACCGACAGAGCGATCCCCAATGGTGGAGCAAGCCGTGGTCGCTGTCCCTGAGCCGCAGGAAGTGAGCACGTCCGCTCGAGACCGAGCCAGCTCGGGCATGCTGCGCAAGGAGCTGGACATGCGCCTCACGGCCTATCTACCAGCAGTAGTGCGTCGCCACTTGGAGCGACAAGACATGCAGCGTCCGCTGACCATGCCGACAACCCACCGCACGACGGTCGTCAGCATGTTCGCGGACGTGTCGGGCTTCACGGCCATGACCGAGTCGCTGGCGGCACGAGGACCGGTGGGTGCCGAGGATCTGGGCAAACACCTGAACTCGTACTTCGAGCAGCTGCTGCGACTCGTGTCCAGTGCCGGCGGCGACGTCTTCAAGTTCGCCGGCGACGCCATGCTCATCTTCTGGCCCGAGAGCAAGGAGGACACCATGGACAGCTTGCTACGTCGCGCGTTGCAGTGCGCACTGCGCATTCAGACGCATCTGCACCAGGCGGATCTCGCGCGTGGCGTGGTGTTGAGTGTCAAGGTGGGCGTGGGCATTGGCGAGGCCACGATCGCCCACCTCGGCGGCGAGAGCGACGGAGCCACGGCTCGCGTCGAGTACGTGGCCGTCGGCCCGGCGCTGGAGCAGGCGTTCAGCGCCGAGCACCAGGCCGAAGCAGGAGACGTCGTTTGCTCCACTGAGTGCTGGAAGCGTGTGAGTGAGTACTTTGAAGGCGCCCCCGTTCGCGGCCACGACACCGACAGCCGCCACGCCTTCCACAAGGTCACGGCCGTCGAGAAACCCGTCAAGATCTGCTCCCGACGGCCGTCGTTTACGCGTCACGACGCGCTGCTGCACACGCGCATGAAGCAGTACGTTTCCCGGGCCGTGTGGCCGTACCTGGACGCGCACGACGAGTTCTGGGGCTCGGAACTGCGCGACGTGACCGTGTTATTTATCAACCTGGGCTTCAGTGAGCCGGATCTGGCTCGGATGCTCGGCGCCAAGGAGCTGCAGCGCCTTCAGGACGCGTTCGCCAACGTCCAGAAGTGCGTGTACGACTACGAAGGCACCATCAACAAGTTCCTCGTGGACGACAAGGGCAGCACCGTCATTGCGGCCTTCGGGCTGCCGCCGGTCACGCACGAGAACGACCCGATTCGAGGCATTCTGGCGTCGCTGGCGATCTGCGCAGCACTCGGGAACAAGGGGCTCAAGGCCTCGGTGGGCATCACGACAGGGACCGCTCTGTGCGGCGTCGTGGGCCACCAAGGCAACCGACGAGAGTACACGGTACTAGGAGACATCGTCAACCTGTCGGCGCGCCTCATGCAGCGCGCCAAGTCGGAAGGAGGAGGCGTGATCACCGACGCCCCGACCAAGATCTACACGCACGACGTGCTGCACTTCGAGAAGCGGCCGGAGATCATGGTCAAGGGCAAGAACGAGAGCATCAAGATCCACCGCCCGTACCCGCGCATGTCGATCCTGCTGGACTATCACTTGTCCTCGGCGCTCCAGCAATCGGCCCGGAAGACGAAGCTCAGCGCCGTTGGCGTTCGGGGGCGTGCCGCGCGAGCCAATGCGCTCTCGGTCGTGAGCCGCGCGGCCCCCATGCAAAACCTCATGGAGAACATGCACCGAGTTCAGCTGCGCGACGCCCAGCGGCGACTGTCGCTACGCGCCGATCGCCAGCGCTTGCCAGCTGAAGAACTGGTCGAAAGCGAGCAGTTCGTCGAGGTTCGCGCTGCTCTTCTGGCCAAGTGTTCGCGCCTGAACGCGTTCGCTCCCGGTGGGGCTTTCGTGCTAGAGGGCGACATCGGCGTCGGCAAGACGGTGCTGCTGCGATCGGCTCTCGCCAGCCCCGACGCAGCGGGTTATCAGGTGCTGGTCGGAACGGCCAGTCCCTTCGCGACCAAGAAGCCCTACGCGGTCTGGAGCGAGCTCGTGACGCGAGGCGCAAGGGATGCGTCCGCTCCTGGCAACGGCGAGCCTGCGCCGCCTCTTTCCCCCGAGTTCGGCACCGCTGCGAGCTCCGGTCCGGCGGTGGCGAGTCAAGTGGCGGAGACGGAGCGTCGCCAGTGTGTGGCGCGCTTTGTCCGGCAGAAAATCCGCGAGGGCGCCGCGCCGAACACGACGCTAGTGCGGTTCGCGCCGCTGCTGAACGCGATCCTGGACACGGACTTTGACGCTTACCCGGACGCCGAAGCGCCTGAGACGGTCGCTCCTGGAGATGGCGAGGATTGCCCCGCGTACGACCCACTGGCCACGACTGAGGTGGAGGCAGAAGAGAACCAGCGACAGAACGAGGAAGAGATGCGCGCGTGCGGGTACGCGTTCGCTGAAAGGCCCGACAGGACACTCAACGTCAAGGAAGAGGACATCGCTTCGTGGTTCCTTGGCTTGCTGGAAATGGATCTGGCGCAGAAGGAGGGAGCCAGAGCTTCGTCGGACAAGCCTTCGAGCCGAGCGGAAGAGAACCGAGGAGAGGAGGACGAAGGCGAGTGGAGACCGGCCGAGCTCGACCTCAGCGGCATTCTAC
Organism: Phytophthora pinifolia; assembly: GCA_000500225.2. Taxonomy (NCBI): domain Eukaryota; phylum Oomycota; class Peronosporomycetes; order Peronosporales; family Peronosporaceae; genus Phytophthora; species Phytophthora pinifolia. The sequence continues at coordinate 12,753 of AWVW02034525.1, forward strand.
TGCTGTGCGCGCTTCACGCCATGTCGCGCGACCGCGCCACGGTCTTCTGCCTCGACAGCGCCATGTACATGGACGAGAAGTCGTGGATCTTGGTGACGATCATCGCCAAGTACTTCACCAACTGCTTGGTTGTCATCGGGTCGCGCCCACCCAGCTTGGCGCTGGGGGAGAACACGGAGAGCTCGTCCTTCCGCAAGCAGCTGCGGCTGTTGAAGCGCATCAAGTCGTCCACGTGCGAAGCTCTGGGCACGTTCAGCAGCGACGAGATCGAGGTCCTCGCGCGTCAGATCCTCAAAGTGGCCGTGATCCCGTCCAACCTCCTGGCGATCCTCGTGTCCCGGTCGCAAGGGAACCCGCTCTTCCTGCACGAAATCATCGCCGAGATGCAGGAGCAGCAGGTGATTCAAGTGGACGCCAAGAAGCGAAAGTGCGAGCTCCACGTGCAAGAGCCCTGGGGGGACAAGTACCGGGCCCACTTCTGCTTCGCCTGCCATGCCAGCTTCTCGAAAAAGGACAAGGACAAGGACAAGGAGACGGATCTCCAGACCAAGCTGGAGCGGGACGAGGAAGACGAGCCCGTCAAGAAGACCAAGCACCGCTGCAAGTGCTGCGGCTACGTTTTCTGCGCCGAGTGCACCCCCAAGGCGTGCCAGGCCAAGCTGCCAGGAAAGACCACCGAGCTGGTCCGGCACTGCCGCACGTGCTACAACCTGGCGTCCTCGCGTCGGCCGAGCGCTTCGTCTCACGGCATGGGAGCTCCCGTCGGCGCCGTCAAGAAGGACAAGCGAGCGCGCCCGAAAAGCCGACTGCGCTCCATGTTCCAGTCTGGAAGTGGGGCGGACCAAGCGAGTGCGGCCACGGCGTCGAAGGCCGCGCCTTGGACTGGCGCCCAGGCGCTGACGAACCGCATTGCTCTGCGGCCACCGCGGACGGTCAAGAGTGTCCTTACCACCATGCTGGACCAGCTCACGGTGTCGCAGCGCATGCTCATGAAGACAGCGAGTGCCATTGGCCCCAGCTTTGACAACGAGATGCTGCGCGGCGCGTGCCCCATTGAAGCCCACCTGGCTCGATTCGCTCAGGACCTGGAGGACTTGGAGAAACTGGCGATGATCCGTCGAATCGACACGTTTATCGGCGGGGTGCCGCCCTCCAAGAGCCCAGCGAGCAGCCTCATGAAGGTCAAGTTCGAGTTCAACCACGGCTTCATGTGCGGCGTCATCCGCGAGCAACTGCTACGAGGCCAGCTGGACAAGCTCAACGCTCGCATCGCCGACTTCCGCGAGCAGCAGCAGAAGGAGCTGCGGCACAAGTTCTTCTCCAAGGCGAACGAGAGCTTGTCTCGGTCGCCGCAGCTGACGATCTCGGTCTCCCCTGGCCAAGGCTTGGGGATGCGACGGGCTCTCACGCCGACTGGAGCGCGCACGAGCACCTCTCGATCTCCTGCTGGCGGTCGACGCGGCTTGAGGCGCCGCAACTCGCACTCGGGTATCGAGTCGTACGTCCCGCAGAGCGTCGACTCGAGCGGGACGCCGACTGCGTCCGACTCGTCGTCCGAGTCGTCTTCGACTCAGGCTCTGCAGGATGAAAGCGAGGACGACGAGGGACTGGCGCCGGTGCTGAGCCCCGGCAACGCGTCCGCGTTCGCCACGACCTGCCTGCCGTCGAGTACACGGCGTGCACTACCGACGGTCATGCGCCTGAAAACTGGTCGCGTGCTGGTCAAGAAACACTGCAGCGTCTTCTCGCATTTGAAGCTCAGGGGACTCAAGAACGCGCGCCAGTGGAAGACACGGTACGCTGTGCTGCAGAACGCCCGCTTGCTGCTGCAGTATGAAGAGAATGGCCCACTTGGACTCGACCAAGGCACGTCGCTGTCTCTCAAGGACGCCAAAGTGAGCGCGTGCGACCCCGAGATGGCCACGAAAGTCAACTGCTTCCAAGTGGAGGTCTCGGAGTGGACCAAGGGCAAGAACCTCATGCACCAACGACGGTCATTTATCATTGGAGTCGACAGCGAGGAAGAAGTGGAGAACTGGGTCTTCATGATCCGCTACGTCATCGAATCGCTCGAAAGCTACCCGCAGCAGTAGTCGGACGCTGGGGACAGGAGCACATGAGGTCTTAGTTAAAGTGATCGCTGCGTATATATTCTAAGTTACTTAGCAAAATTTTGTGGAAGTCCTAAAGCGAATTTCTCGTTTTTAGTGTAAGATTTGGACTTGGCGCCAAAAAAGTATTTTTGTACGAGCGACTGCGACGCCGTGGAGCGCGTGACGATGGAGGGCGAGCGCATCCAGCAGGAGGAGGAGGTCGGCGAGGTCGAGACGAACGATGTAGAGCACGAGGAGGAGCAGGAGGTCGTAGAGATTGACGATGAAGAAGAGAAACAGCAAGATGAAGAGGAGGAAGCTCAAGAACAAGAAGAGGCCGAGGTGATCGTGCTGGAGGATGACGCACCATCCACCGAGCGCTCAAGGGCCAATGCCAACGCCCTCATGGCAGCTAATGGGATCGTGACGCCCGCGAGACTGGAGGAAGAGCTGCAGTGCATCATCTGCCAGTACGCCATGTTCAAGGTGAGTTTGGGAAGAGAGGAGAGGTAAATGAGGTACGGTACTTACTTAACGTCGCGCTGTTGTAGCCCGTGTCGGCGCTGTGCGGCCACTCGTTCTGGTACGGGCGCTGCGGTTTCTTGCTGGCTATGACACAGCGTCTTGACGTTTCTCTTTTGTCTCGATGGTAGCCGGGTGTGCCTCATGGACTCGTTCTTGACGCGGCCTATTGAGGAGGCGCAGTGCCCGATCTGCCGAGTGGCGATCTTGAAGCCATTTACAGCGAAAGCCTCGCTGGCGTCGATGTTCTCCATCAACGTGACGCTGTGGAATCTTAGCCAAGTAAGTACCAGGCCTTTTTGAGTAAGTATCCAGACTAATTCCTGTGATGGATTTGATGTCGGTGGCGCCAGTTGTTGATCCCGTCAGTCGCCGAGCGCGTTTCCTCGCATCAAGAGAAAGAAGAGGAGGAGTTTTCACAGAAACTTGAGCAGCTTAATGCCAGGTGGAAGGTGTTTACGCTTAGCGAGCGAGCAGCGAGATACCACGGCGACCACGACGAGGACTCTCCTGGTCGATGGGAGGACGACCATGAGGACCACGACGAGTACCCAGTAGTCAAGGTTGAATGTACCAGTGATGGCGATCTGGCTGTGGAGCGGAACGTTGTGCTGGATACAAACGATGAGAACGAGGACGGCGTCGTGCACATGCGCGTCGGCATGGCCGTCGTCGAGTTTCCCAGCGTCTTCGAGTTGTACAACGAGCACCAGGAGTGCTCGGTGAACGTCATCAAGCTCGAGGAGGACGAGGAGATGGCAGACGGGATGCCCTTCTTCATGAACGAAGACGGCGACGATGATGGCTTTGTATGCAGCTCATACTACAACGAAATCCGCCTCCAGGTGTGCGACGAAGGGGTACGTCAGCTTGTCGTTACCTGGCTGATTGAACCGTAACATAACCAATAATGCTTGGGATCGGTAGGGCAACTGCGTGATGGAGCGAACGCGCGGCGCTCAAGGTGGCGTGGCGACGTTTCCGGGCTTGCGTCTCGACGCCCCGAGTGGTACGGAAGACACTACCGTCTTTCTTGTTCATTCAAGAGGGTTGCTTGCATACTGACCACGTTTCATGCCAGGCACGTACACGTTTCGCTTTTCCGACGACTTGTACGGCTTAAAGCTTAGCATCACGACGCGATTGCGCGAGCCGCACGAGATTTCGGATACCCCCGTCGCGGATTTTGTAAGTCTCATCCATGACGAGGCACGAGATGCCGATCGTCGCGGTCGGGGCAGGCAGCACGACAGCGACAATGAAGACGAGTCTGGCGACGACTCTGACGACTCGTTCATCGTGGATGATCTGGACGGCGAAGAGCCCGTCGGCTCGTTCTCCGACGATGAAGGCCACTGGCAATCTCATGACGACGACGAAGCTGCAGAGGAGCAGAGAGAGCAGCGTCGGATGAGACGGCGACGATCTGAGCGGGACGTCCAGTTTGTCGATGAAGCGGGCGAATTGTCTGGCGAGGAGAATGAGCATGAAGCACCGAGCGGGCCTGACGATGCAGACGAACACCAGGACGAAGATGAAGAGGAGGAAGTGCGGCCAGGACGTCGCAATGTACGACTTGTGGAGGAGGAAGCCGACTCGTCGGACGGAGAAGAGGCAGATGGACCAGAGGGAAGCGAGCAGGAAGCGCACGCCGACGCCCACGAAGTTGCTCGAACGCGGCGGCGAAATGCGAACCAAATTGTGGACAGCGAAGATGAAAGTGAAGGCGAACGAGGTGGGAGTGACGGCGAGCAGAAGGAGAATGACATTCCGGATGCAGCAGAAAGCGGTGACATCGCAGACGATGGAGCGGAAGCCACCGGTGCGAACGAGGACGAAAGCGATGGCAACGGAGGAGACACGCCGCCTCGAAACGCTGGGCGGAAAGTCAAGCGGGAGCAGTGGTTCCAAGATGCTGACGACTCGGAGGAAGAACACACACAGAGCCCTCGCGACGCATTGTGCTCTCGTGACGAAGACGCTGAAGTTCCGGCGAGTAGACCACGCAAACGTGCCCGAGCCCAAGGCCGGCAGGTTCGAGTCATCGACGTGGCTGAGAGCGACGAGGAGCAAGAAGAGATTGAGCGCTCCATCTTGACGGCAAATTCAGCGCACGCGCAAGATGGAGAAGATGCCAGCGACGATGCAGACAGCGACTCGCAGTTCCAGCGGGTGCACCAGTTGTACGACGAGGAGGTTGACGAGCGCCACGAGTTCGACGATGCCCAGCAAGACGAATACGACGCCCATGACTATGCGGACGAGGAGATCGACAACGACGAGAATGATGGTGACTAAAGCGGCGTCGAAGCAAATTCGGGAAAAGGGAATCACGAATTGGTTTTATTTCTATTTTGTGTGTTTTACTGTCCAAAA
>AWVW02034526.1:0-17739 GCA_000500225.2 Phytophthora pinifolia
ACTGCACGTTGTGCGCGCCGGCGAGCGACTTGGCCGAGGTCTGGGCCACGCGGCGGGCGGGCTGGCTGAGGCGAGACACTATGCGCAGCATGATGGCGAGCTTGGAGGAGGCTTGAGAAGGTGGTTGTTCGGGGTTACTGGGGTGAGCAGTAGCCGGGATATTGGAGAGTGAGTGGAGGACTCGAGCAAGTGCGTGGCAGACGGAAGCTGCCCGTTGTCTTGGACAAGTATCTTTCGCGCCACTTCAACGCGTCTGGCTTGCGTGTCGGCGGTCGTCGAAGCAACTTCAATGTTACCCTGCCGGCGTTCAGTGAGCCGGGTCGAGTCAAATAGTCAAAGGTTCAACCACAGCTGCAAGGTTTTACGACAGGGCTGTCAAGCGACGCCTGCTAACCGCCGCCTGGAGACCGTTTAACAGGAACTTCAACCTGCTGCGCCATCGCTGGAAATGCAAGGCAAGCGAGGCTGAACAGCCGAGCCTCGAGGCCAGGCAAACCGCAGGCTTACTTTCGCCGAGCCACAGGCTGGGCGAGCTCTTCAACGATGGTGTTGGAAACGCAATCCGCGCACTTGTTGTTTGTATGGTGCGTGTTTTTGCATTTCCACTTCCGATCAAGCAACTGAAGGCGCCTTCGCGCAACGTAAGCGCAACTCGCTCGCGAGAAAAACGCGGGAAATCCAAGCAGCCTGTGTCGAGCGCCCTCTGCTGTGTGATGTCGCCCTATCATTGTATGCAAGCACATTTGTATGGAACTAACCTAGTATGTATCAAGATGGCGCAGTGTAATACGAGGTGGCTTCAACGTACGGTACGACAAGTATCCAAACGAGGAGCTGCAATCGTCAATTCAAATGCACCGCTGGGGCCACATCACAGCAATGCCATTCTGCAACGACGTTGCGAACGCCAGTGCTGATCGGCCAGCGCTGCCACGAGCAAGTCAGCATGTGAACACTCGCGCGCTTTGCCCGGCCGCCGCCGCTTTTTATGTGTGGAAATTGGGGCCGCGTGGTGGCCCACTGGTGGGTCGATCGGGAGATTCGTCAAATCCTGCGAGATGGAGCGCCAGCTTTTGTCCTCGGCGTCGCTCGTCGCGGCTTCCTGGCCAAGAAGGAAAGGATGCCGCTTGATCAGCGCTGCTGGGTGAAAGGCGATGACGCGAGCCGGCAATGGTGCAGTGCTCGGCGTTCGGTCTTCACCGGAAATCCATGATAGACTCATGGCACACTCGCTGGATACGCAGCGCCGGTATCCCGTGTCTTCTGCGTGTTCTCCTGCCGGGAGACTCCGAGGCTTGCTTGGTACGGGCTGGTCTACCTCACGGGGACGCGTAGGCACGCAGCTCGCGGGTGGCTGTCGCTGCACTCGTTTCACCGGTTTTGGGTGAGCGGTCGTGGGGCAGACGCCCGCGTTTGTGCATCATCAGACGGGTAATCGAGAGGCGAGTGCATCACTGGCTGAAGCACCTTGCTCGCTGGCCGACTGAGCGCCACTGCATATTGCCCACCGGATCCGTCCGCTCAGTCGTCGAAAACGTCGAAAACTCTCTCCGGTTGGCACTCTGCTTGCGTCGACGGCCATGAGTTGCTGCCTGCTGCGCTACACACAGGCCAGCACGAAGAACCAGCGCGGTCCTAGCCCCTACGTAAGAGCAGCGGCGTCCTTCACACGCACCAAGTCGCACTAGGGAAGATCGAGCATGCGTAGCACAAGCTCAGCTGCCAGCCTCGCCACGACGTCAGTCGAGCAAAGCAGCGAGGTTCTTTCTTGGCGCGAGTTCCGACTCGGAACTTCCGAGCGCCGTACGGCAAACAACCATGCAACCCACTGATGAGCTTTACCAACTTCAAGCGCATTCTGTGCGGGGCTCACTTTCTTGCGCCATTGCCTTCAAGGCAGCTCTCTTCGCCTGGCATCCCACTTGCGCTCAGCGCCGATCGCAGTCGGTAACCTGCAATGCTCATGAATCCCATCGTACATGTATTTAGCTTCACGCAACAACGGGGAACTCAACTCGATGCAAATACAAGCAACTTTTGCCAGCCAGAGCAACTGTCAGTTGAAAATATCCCCGAGCCCTATCAAATCACTTTTCGACCAATCACAAAACGCGCGATCTTCTGGCGCCTTGCCAGTCGCCGATCTGCACCGTTCATGCCGAATGAGACTTGTGCTCTCCACGGGCGAAGTGGTCTGCTGCTTCTGCGCCATTACCGTAGCGCTCTACGCGTCTCCGTTCTTCGTCGAGGAAGTAAACGCCAATGCGTCGAATGCATGGGAGTTCTTGCCCATTTGGGACGACGGGGAGAACTTCCTGGACAACGAGGTGATCCAGAGCGGCCTGGGGCTCACCAACCTCTACGCCATGTTGACCATGACCAAAATCAATGTGTACGAACCTTTTGGATGGTTGCTCAAGGCCGTGCAAGTGCAGGTTGCAGGTCTCGACTCGTGGCTTGTCCGGGTTGTGTCAATGACGCTGCATTTCCTGGCTGCGGCCGTGCTGGCGCGAACGTCGGCGCAGCTGCTGGACGTGTTGGCGCTGCTTTCGAGGCTCCAGTCGTGCGTTGTAAGAGATGAAACGATTCAACGACACAGACAGAGAAGTCACTGGTACGGCTGTTGCCTCAGTGCGGTGGTGTTTGCCATCCACCCAGTGCACGTCGAGGTCATCGGGTGGCCGTCTGCCCAGCCCTACACGTTGTGCGCACTCTTCAACAACCTCGCATTGTATGTATACGTGCGGACGGTATACCAGGAGCTGTGTGGAGTGGCAATAGGAGAGAAGAACGTCAAGGCGCGGCTAATGTCGAGCATTTTTAAGGGCCACGGATGGACCGATTTGCTATGTTGCGGTAAGTTTTGTGTCTGATTGAGGTATTCTTTACTGGGTTGTAGGTAACGCGGTGTGCTCGCTTCAATAGCTTTGTATCTGAGCGCGCTACTATCAAAAAGTGCGTGTATTCTCCTACCAGCGGGCTTTTTCCTCGTCGACGTGCTGGTGTATACAAGTTTGCAGCCTCATCTTCCCAGACCGAGTGGCCGGCAATGCTTATCCTACGTCATTGGCAAACTGCCCGTGATCGCAACTCTTCTCGCGTTCCTTGCTGTGATGCTGGGGTCGAACTACCATGGGATGCACCGCGATGCGGACATCCTGACGCTGACACTTGGAGAGAGAGTGATCAAGGCTTCAGCCATGCCGGCTTGGATTCTACGCCGGATGGTGTGGCCCACCAAGTTGCGGCCGCATTACCAGCTTCGCCCACGAGAACTGAGCTTGACGAACCCGGACTATCTGCTGTCGTTGTCGGTGTCGGTGACCGCAGCTTTGTTCGCTCTTTGGCTGTTTCTTCATCGACGAGCACCGCAGCATCTGCTCGCTCTGGCATACTTTACCATCATGCTTCTACCAGTCTCAGGCCTCATTCAACATGGCATGGTCTCCGTTGGATGCGACCGGTACGCGTACTTGTGCAGCGTTGTTGCTGTTCCGTATGGAGGGGCCATGCTGGCGCGTTTGCTGTTTAATGCCGGCCAAGATGATGTAAACGTGGGGGGATACGAAGGGAAACCTCAGCCGTCAAGACTTGATCATCGTCGAGTCGTTCGTATTGGTGGAGTTCTTGTAACTGGGACGCTGCTCTTCATCTCAACGAGCTTGGCGGGCATTTGGCGGAATGAAGACGCTCTCTACGAGTATTCGCTTCGGATGGACCCGACGGACTGGAGGATCATGGACCAGCGAGCTGAGCACTTTATCAACACCGGACGGCACACGGTTAATGATGAAGCCTTCCGGCATCTCTTGGAACTCGCGTACCATTTCGCTCCGACGGGCACGCTGAAAGCGGAACTCCAGCATCTCAAGCTGCTCTTGTGGATGGATGAACTGGCCCGTGTCTGCGATCGCTACATGCAGTTGCTGGATCTCCATCCGGAAAGCTGCCACGTTCACAACAACGCAGGCGTGTGTTTGCTTCAACGAGGAGAGATCGACCAAGCGCGAGTAGAGTTCGAGCGAGCCCTGCGAAGCCCAGGCTACGAACACGTCTACAATATCCCTCGGGAAAACTTACAGGCTCTTGATGACTGGCTTGCGATGAAAGATGAAGCAAAGTCTCGAGGTGAAGAAGTGAATATGCCCCAGTTAAAGACCAAGGTCATGTTCTAGACAAAGTTTGGCTTTCAAAGGCAACTTTATTTTTGAATTTCACCAGATAAAGGTTAACCGACCAGGCCAAGTCTTGAGTCCAGCACCTTGTCACGACCTTGATGCCGTACGACGCGACCAGTTTACGCTTGTCAGTGTCGATGGCAACGACGCGGTAGCCCATGGCCCGCGCCTACTAGCATGCGTAGTGGCCGAGGCTGCCCCCGGCGCCTGGAACCACCATGGAATCACCGCAGACGCCTCAGATTTCTTTTCGAGCTTTGTACACCGTCGCACCGGCTCCGAGTGGCAGACGCCGCCGAATGCGAGAAGCACCAGCACTTCACCGGGCCTCGCCAGACTTGGAGCGGGGCGTTGACTTGTCGCCGGCCCGTTGGTCCGATATCGAGACACTCAGACACTTGCACCACGCATCGCACTCGTCGTTCAAGCACGCAGGGCGGCGATGAGCAGCTCGAACCTCGTCACGTTCCGGTGCGTCTCCGTCGTGCGAACGACAACAAATTGACGGCCAGGCTTGGGCTCTGGTTGAACTTTGTTACAGGGTGGGGCATAAATCCTTAGTTGAAGAAGTACGGGCTGTCCAGCACGCTGTGGAGGTCCAGGTCGCCCAGCTTAGGCACGTCGTCGAACTTCATGTCGGGGAAGCGTAGCCGCAGCTCCGTGAGCAGATCCTCCAGCAGCGGCTGCTCGTACAGATTCACGAACTCCTCGCGCAGACGCCGGTTCATGATGTCCACCGAGCACGCGTGCGTCCAGTAGCTGTCGTGCACGGCCGCGAACGAGATCTTCTCCTCTTCGAGGCAGCGACGCGCCGTCAGCATCATGTGTGTAGAGTCCAGCGAGTGGACGAAGTTGGGCGGGAAGGCCGATTTCTGGCGGCCGATGCTCACCGGGCGCCCCTCGTTGTCCACCATGAGCACGTGCTGCACCTTGGTGCGCACCTGCGTCGTCGCCTTGCTGCGGTACGGCTGCACCACGGGCAGCCCCAGCGGCGTGATCCACGACATGGGCTGGCCGCTCTCGCCCACCTTCCCGGCGCAATTGGCCAGCCACCCCATAATGCTGCGGGCAGAGTTGAACAGGTCGCCCATCGAGCCCATCGTGAGCTCGGCGCAGTAGCACGACGCGCGGTAGATCTGATTCTCCAGCACTTCGTCCATAATGTGGCCCTTGGTCAGGAACGTCTCGTGCAGACGCGCCGAGATCTGCTTGCGCGCGCCGATGTACGTCACGCCGTACACACTCGTCATCACCGTCTGCTTGACCACCTTGCGCGTGATGATGCCGTCCAGGAACTCGGCGTTCCTCTTCCTCTGCGCCTGCGCCAGCTCTCTCTGGAGCTCCTTGTCACCCGGACGGCCGGTGAGATCCGCCAGCACCTCCTCCTCACTGCGGACGTCCGCTGCGGCATCCCGCTCCACCTTTTCCATCACCTGCGTCGCCACGCCCATGTACACGTCACTCGGTCGCGACGACGGCACCAGATTCACCTGCTCGCCACCGGTGCGATCGCGGCCCAGCGCCGCGTAATGCTGAAGGCCGTTGCACGAGCCGTCCTGGTGGATGGGGATGTTGGACATGTACTTGGTCGGGTCGCCCGACTCCATCGCGCGCTTGAGCTCGAAGCACACGCCCAGCGCCAAGAACGGGTAGTCGGCGCCCTTCCACCACGCGCAGTCGCCTTGTCCCAGCGGATTGCTCGCCGACGCCACAACCTGGTCCAAATGCTCGTTCACGAACGTCTCCCGATCGTCGAACGAGCACTTGTCCACGCCGAACACGTTGGCCAGGTGGATCTTCATCCAGCGCAGCCCATGTTCGCCCAGCGGCTTGCGGTCGCGGAAGATGAGCAGGCTCCGCGACAGGTCGGAGCCCAAGTGGTTCAGATTCGGCGGGATCGGGTACACGCGGCCACGGAAATCCATGTTGTACGGGTAGTACAGCTCGGGCTCGTCCTTGAACTCCTCGGCCACCTGGAGCTTGTACAGCGTATCGCAGCGCAGCGAGTGGAACTCGCGGTTCAATTGCTCAATCTGCAACGAAAAAGAGTGACAACAGGGCGTCAGTTCCGCGCTCAACAGGGCACACGATACACAGTCCTCGATGTGGGTCACGAAGCTCCATAGGAGCCCCTCGGACGGCTCCAGGGACCATCCAATTCCCCGCAGCCTCCAAGCTGCAACCGCTTGCTCTTGCAGCCAGTTTGAACCCGCATGACGTCGGTATTCCGTCATGCGGGCTTGATTCTGTTGCGTCAACGTATACATCCACACCAGGCAGGCAGGCCAGCTTACCTTGCGCACGTTCTTCTGGTAGAGCGCCGGGTCGTCCGCAAACTCGGGGCTGTTCGGGTCCGGAAGCGGCACATCCGTGCGCGTGGGCAGGTCGCCGAAGTCGCCGCCGTCTTCCCACATCTGGAGCACCACGCTCAGCACTTCCTTGTTGATCACCCACGGCACCTCGGCCATGAGGTTCAGCGCCTTCAAGATGCCGTCCATGTCGCCGCGCTGCACGCAGTCCATCTGCCAGGCCGAGTCTCGCTGCCGCATCACCTTGGTGCGCAGCTTGAGGTAGCCGCCGTTCGTCACGCCAGTCCACGCGCGCGGCGGCACCAGCATCGGCAGGTAGCGCGCCGTCCAGGGCAGCACGTTGGCGCTGGGCTTGGTGGCCAGCACCGCGTCGGCCATCTTCTGGTGGATCTGGATCACTCCGGCGCGGCGGTTGCGGTCGAACACGTAGTTGTGGATGAAGGCCGGCTCGGGCGCAGGGAGCCCTTTGGCCGCGCAGAGCTCGGGCGTCGACACTTCCCCCAGCTCATTGGGCACGTAGCAGGTCCGCTGGATGCAGTCGACGATGGAGGCGCCCACCTTGAGCTGCAGTCGCTTGTCCCAGCCGCCCACCGTGTCGATGTACTCCTTCATCTTGGCCTTGAGGCTGTCCAGCTTGACCTCCTTCGAGATGATGAGGTAGAACTTGTCCCTGTCCTCGTCTTTGCTGCGCCTCGTGGCCTCGAGTTTCTGGGTAATGATCTCCTCCTGCACGGCCTTGCCCATGGCCAGCGCCAGCTTGATGAACTTGGGGCCCTTGGACTCCATCAACGTCATGTTGAGCATGATATTCATGCCCGTGGCGGCCAGCACGTCGGCCTTGAGCAGCACCATGGCCGGGCCGTAGATGTTGCTGTCCGTACTGTGCTTGCCAGCCTTGATCTTCCTCTGCTCCGCCTCAATGAAGCTCTCGGCCGCGGGCATCCACTTGCGGATGAGGTCCTTGGCTGCGTTGGTCTCTGTGGAGCGCCCCATGGCGCGCACCTTCTCGTGCGAGGACGAGTACTTGTCCATGGCCATCTCGTACACCGAGCACTCGAGGCGCAGCTGCCGCGCATAGCGGCGTCGCAGCTCCTGCGTCTGCTCGGGCGTCGAGCACTTGGCCAGCTGTTCAGTGGGGATGGAGAAGCTCTCGAGCCACTTATCCACGTCCTGGTCCGACATGAAGGCGCGCGAGTTGCGCGCCATCTCAGCGGGGCTGCCCAGAAGCTCCTCCGACTGGCCGAGGAACTCCTCCAGGCCTTGCGTGAGAGGCGCCAGCTCGTACGGCTTCTCCATTGTGGCGCGAGGCATCAGCTGCTGGGCGCGGATGGCCCAGTCGGCCTCGGCCAGGCGGCGCGGCGCCACGTTGTCCAGCATTGGCTCGAACTCTTCAGCGTCGACTGAAGCTTCGGCCATGGCCGCTTCGGGGGCTAGAGAGCTCTGTGAGCGCGTCAGGAGGGTTAACGAGCCGCGCTGAGTGTGGCTGCGGCTCTGAAGGGGGCGGGAGGCGCGACGCAGCGCCGCGCGAGCCACGCGGGACGTTGAGAGCGCGGAAGTCTGCATCTCGGAGATATCCCCACCTCTTGAGAGGGTAACTGCGGCTTCCACAGAGCCGACGTTGAGGGCTTTTTTCGAGTGGGAGGCCAGCAGGATTTTCGCGCGATGACTGGGCCAGGGCGGCCGCACCTTTTATAGCCAATCAGATAGAAAGGATTCCGATTTTCCAGCCAATGCGCAGCGCGGAAAAAGAATAACGAGCAAGAAGCTTCCCCGCGCTGGTATTGATGTCTGCGGAGTTTCTAGAATATTATTTCTAGGAGTTATTAAGTTGCTGATGACGGGATCGGCAAGCGCCATCAGCAACATGGGCAACATTGGGCCACTGTTGCCCTAAGCTCACTTCACCATCGCAGCAATGGCGACCATGCCCGGGACCCAGACCGCAGCGGCTCACGGCCATGACGGCCACGTACACGACCACGTGCACGACCTTGAAGACAAGTACGACGACGTTGACCTGGCGTTCGATCCGACGCTGGCTTCGTGCTGCGAGCGCGACGAGCACGACTACAAGAAGGCCATGAAGCTCAAGGCCGTGCTGACAGCGCATGACCGCACAAGCCGTGCTGTGCGAGTTCGGCAGCAGCTGTTCCAGCCGCCGCAGAGCTTGGTCGTGCCTCAACTTCCGCCACAGCAGGAGCTCAAGCCACCGCAGCCGTCGCTGTCTGATTCGGACTCAGACTTCGAGGACAGCGACGACGAGTTCGGTATGGAGGCCATGCTGGCGGTGCGCCGCAAACAGCTCGAGCAGCAGATGCAGAAGGCGGCACAGGACGCTGCTGACGGATACGGGGTCGTGATGGACGCCACGCTGTCGCAACTCGTGCAGGAGCTGCAGATCGAGGCGGAGGTGCCCCGCGTGACGCTCGTGGTGGACAGCAGTGCAGCTGAGACGCCGGGCTTCTTGCGTGCCATGCGCAGCGAGATGAACAGCGTGGCGCAGAATTTCCTAGGCACAAAGTTCTACATGGCAGTGGCCTCACGTGACGACGACGCGCTGCGACAATTGAGGCTCTCTTCGCTGCCTTGTTTGGCTGCGTTCCGCCGGGGCGAGCGCGTGGACTCCATTGCGCTGGACCCAACGACGTTGGTCACGGAGCTCGAGGTGCTGTGGGAGGCGCGCTTCCTTCCCTGGTTGACCAAGTGCAATGTGCTGGTCAGCGAGCGTCAGGCTTCTCAGACCAGTCAGCACAGGGCGAAGAAGACTGTCGCTGCCGACGACGACGCCGAGCGCGAGGGCTTCGACTGCGGCGTCGACGGCTGCCGCCTGCGCTTCGGCTACGAGCACGAGCACGTCGGGACTTCGCAGCAGACCAAGGACGAGATTGCAGCGTGGCGCCAGAGCTCCGCATAACTTTAAGGAAAAGTGCCATCGACTTGCAGGCTCTCTGCTAGTGTTCTTGCTCACGCAGCCATGATCGCTCTGGAGCTGCTCCCTTGAGTGGCAAGTATAAGTATCTGGTGTCAAGAAGCAGAACGTTCCGGGGTCTCCACGAGCGAGTGCCGCTTTGCAGCGACGCCCAACTTTAAATCGAACAACCCAGCAGCACCAGCTTCCTGTTCAGTAGCGAGCAGCGAGCAGCAGCGGCGCCGCTCGCCTGCGACAGCCTATCAAAAGGTAATGCCTGCTCCACCACCAGCCACGCCGTAAAAAATCTATCTTCTTCAATGGTTCCATCCACAGCAACAACTACTGCTCACTGTCCCGCCGTGACGAGGAGGGGGACCGTCGGGCCCACCCTACAGTGGCAAGTTGAGCTGGTGCCGCGTTGTGGTCGGCGGAACTGAAGTTCCGCTGTGGATCTTTTCCGGTCTTAACTGCCGCTCCTTACGTTTCCCAAGTGTGCACACGTCGCAGCTCCGCGTGTTGTTCCAAGCGACGCAGTCATTCGAATGAGGCCACGCACGTCGAAATGGAGGGGGCACCAGCCGATGGCCCGGAGCCAGCGGCGTCGCACGGTCGTCGCGCGCCAAGCAGCCCCTTATCAGGCCCGTAGTTGCCGGCGCAGGCGACAGCCTTCCATGGAAACCGGACCGGCCAGTTGGTGCTCGGCACCGTCACTTGACCCGTTTTCCACGCTCCGGTAACGCCATTTCCTATTTGGAGGCCGCGCGCACAAGCAAAGCGAGCGAGCGGAGAGCAGAGAAGTCCCTGAATTCGCAAGGCCGATCCAGCACCGACAGAGCGATCCCCAATGGTGGAGCAAGCCGTGGTCGCTGTCCCTGAGCCGCAGGAAGTGAGCACGTCCGCTCGAGACCGAGCCAGCTCGGGCATGCTGCGCAAGGAGCTGGACATGCGCCTCACGGCCTATCTACCAGCAGTAGTGCGTCGCCACTTGGAGCGACAAGACATGCAGCGTCCGCTGACCATGCCGACAACCCACCGCACGACGGTCGTCAGCATGTTCGCGGACGTGTCGGGCTTCACGGCCATGACCGAGTCGCTGGCGGCACGAGGACCGGTGGGTGCCGAGGATCTGGGCAAACACCTGAACTCGTACTTCGAGCAGCTGCTGCGACTCGTGTCCAGTGCCGGCGGCGACGTCTTCAAGTTCGCCGGCGACGCCATGCTCATCTTCTGGCCCGAGAGCAAGGAGGACACCATGGACAGCTTGCTACGTCGCGCGTTGCAGTGCGCACTGCGCATTCAGACGCATCTGCACCAGGCGGATCTCGCGCGTGGCGTGGTGTTGAGTGTCAAGGTGGGCGTGGGCATTGGCGAGGCCACGATCGCCCACCTCGGCGGCGAGAGCGACGGAGCCACGGCTCGCGTCGAGTACGTGGCCGTCGGCCCGGCGCTGGAGCAGGCGTTCAGCGCCGAGCACCAGGCCGAAGCAGGAGACGTCGTTTGCTCCACTGAGTGCTGGAAGCGTGTGAGTGAGTACTTTGAAGGCGCCCCCGTTCGCGGCCACGACACCGACAGCCGCCACGCCTTCCACAAGGTCACGGCCGTCGAGAAACCCGTCAAGATCTGCTCCCGACGGCCGTCGTTTACGCGTCACGACGCGCTGCTGCACACGCGCATGAAGCAGTACGTTTCCCGGGCCGTGTGGCCGTACCTGGACGCGCACGACGAGTTCTGGGGCTCGGAACTGCGCGACGTGACCGTGTTATTTATCAACCTGGGCTTCAGTGAGCCGGATCTGGCTCGGATGCTCGGCGCCAAGGAGCTGCAGCGCCTTCAGGACGCGTTCGCCAACGTCCAGAAGTGCGTGTACGACTACGAAGGCACCATCAACAAGTTCCTCGTGGACGACAAGGGCAGCACCGTCATTGCGGCCTTCGGGCTGCCGCCGGTCACGCACGAGAACGACCCGATTCGAGGCATTCTGGCGTCGCTGGCGATCTGCGCAGCACTCGGGAACAAGGGGCTCAAGGCCTCGGTGGGCATCACGACAGGGACCGCTCTGTGCGGCGTCGTGGGCCACCAAGGCAACCGACGAGAGTACACGGTACTAGGAGACATCGTCAACCTGTCGGCGCGCCTCATGCAGCGCGCCAAGTCGGAAGGAGGAGGCGTGATCACCGACGCCCCGACCAAGATCTACACGCACGACGTGCTGCACTTCGAGAAGCGGCCGGAGATCATGGTCAAGGGCAAGAACGAGAGCATCAAGATCCACCGCCCGTACCCGCGCATGTCGATCCTGCTGGACTATCACTTGTCCTCGGCGCTCCAGCAATCGGCCCGGAAGACGAAGCTCAGCGCCGTTGGCGTTCGGGGGCGTGCCGCGCGAGCCAATGCGCTCTCGGTCGTGAGCCGCGCGGCCCCCATGCAAAACCTCATGGAGAACATGCACCGAGTTCAGCTGCGCGACGCCCAGCGGCGACTGTCGCTACGCGCCGATCGCCAGCGCTTGCCAGCTGAAGAACTGGTCGAAAGCGAGCAGTTCGTCGAGGTTCGCGCTGCTCTTCTGGCCAAGTGTTCGCGCCTGAACGCGTTCGCTCCCGGTGGGGCTTTCGTGCTAGAGGGCGACATCGGCGTCGGCAAGACGGTGCTGCTGCGATCGGCTCTCGCCAGCCCCGACGCAGCGGGTTATCAGGTGCTGGTCGGAACGGCCAGTCCCTTCGCGACCAAGAAGCCCTACGCGGTCTGGAGCGAGCTCGTGACGCGAGGCGCAAGGGATGCGTCCGCTCCTGGCAACGGCGAGCCTGCGCCGCCTCTTTCCCCCGAGTTCGGCACCGCTGCGAGCTCCGGTCCGGCGGTGGCGAGTCAAGTGGCGGAGACGGAGCGTCGCCAGTGTGTGGCGCGCTTTGTCCGGCAGAAAATCCGCGAGGGCGCCGCGCCGAACACGACGCTAGTGCGGTTCGCGCCGCTGCTGAACGCGATCCTGGACACGGACTTTGACGCTTACCCGGACGCCGAAGCGCCTGAGACGGTCGCTCCTGGAGATGGCGAGGATTGCCCCGCGTACGACCCACTGGCCACGACTGAGGTGGAGGCAGAAGAGAACCAGCGACAGAACGAGGAAGAGATGCGCGCGTGCGGGTACGCGTTCGCTGAAAGGCCCGACAGGACACTCAACGTCAAGGAAGAGGACATCGCTTCGTGGTTCCTTGGCTTGCTGGAAATGGATCTGGCGCAGAAGGAGGGAGCCAGAGCTTCGTCGGACAAGCCTTCGAGCCGAGCGGAAGAGAACCGAGGAGAGGAGGACGAAGGCGAGTGGAGACCGGCCGAGCTCGACCTCAGCGGCATTCTACTGCTGTGCGCGCTTCACGCCATGTCGCGCGACCGCGCCACGGTCTTCTGCCTCGACAGCGCCATGTACATGGACGAGAAGTCGTGGATCTTGGTGACGATCATCGCCAAGTACTTCACCAACTGCTTGGTTGTCATCGGGTCGCGCCCACCCAGCTTGGCGCTGGGGGAGAACACGGAGAGCTCGTCCTTCCGCAAGCAGCTGCGGCTGTTGAAGCGCATCAAGTCGTCCACGTGCGAAGCTCTGGGCACGTTCAGCAGCGACGAGATCGAGGTCCTCGCGCGTCAGATCCTCAAAGTGGCCGTGATCCCGTCCAACCTCCTGGCGATCCTCGTGTCCCGGTCGCAAGGGAACCCGCTCTTCCTGCACGAAATCATCGCCGAGATGCAGGAGCAGCAGGTGATTCAAGTGGACGCCAAGAAGCGAAAGTGCGAGCTCCACGTGCAAGAGCCCTGGGGGGACAAGTACCGGGCCCACTTCTGCTTCGCCTGCCATGCCAGCTTCTCGAAAAAGGACAAGGACAAGGACAAGGAGACGGATCTCCAGACCAAGCTGGAGCGGGACGAGGAAGACGAGCCCGTCAAGAAGACCAAGCACCGCTGCAAGTGCTGCGGCTACGTTTTCTGCGCCGAGTGCACCCCCAAGGCGTGCCAGGCCAAGCTGCCAGGAAAGACCACCGAGCTGGTCCGGCACTGCCGCACGTGCTACAACCTGGCGTCCTCGCGTCGGCCGAGCGCTTCGTCTCACGGCATGGGAGCTCCCGTCGGCGCCGTCAAGAAGGACAAGCGAGCGCGCCCGAAAAGCCGACTGCGCTCCATGTTCCAGTCTGGAAGTGGGGCGGACCAAGCGAGTGCGGCCACGGCGTCGAAGGCCGCGCCTTGGACTGGCGCCCAGGCGCTGACGAACCGCATTGCTCTGCGGCCACCGCGGACGGTCAAGAGTGTCCTTACCACCATGCTGGACCAGCTCACGGTGTCGCAGCGCATGCTCATGAAGACAGCGAGTGCCATTGGCCCCAGCTTTGACAACGAGATGCTGCGCGGCGCGTGCCCCATTGAAGCCCACCTGGCTCGATTCGCTCAGGACCTGGAGGACTTGGAGAAACTGGCGATGATCCGTCGAATCGACACGTTTATCGGCGGGGTGCCGCCCTCCAAGAGCCCAGCGAGCAGCCTCATGAAGGTCAAGTTCGAGTTCAACCACGGCTTCATGTGCGGCGTCATCCGCGAGCAACTGCTACGAGGCCAGCTGGACAAGCTCAACGCTCGCATCGCCGACTTCCGCGAGCAGCAGCAGAAGGAGCTGCGGCACAAGTTCTTCTCCAAGGCGAACGAGAGCTTGTCTCGGTCGCCGCAGCTGACGATCTCGGTCTCCCCTGGCCAAGGCTTGGGGATGCGACGGGCTCTCACGCCGACTGGAGCGCGCACGAGCACCTCTCGATCTCCTGCTGGCGGTCGACGCGGCTTGAGGCGCCGCAACTCGCACTCGGGTATCGAGTCGTACGTCCCGCAGAGCGTCGACTCGAGCGGGACGCCGACTGCGTCCGACTCGTCGTCCGAGTCGTCTTCGACTCAGGCTCTGCAGGATGAAAGCGAGGACGACGAGGGACTGGCGCCGGTGCTGAGCCCCGGCAACGCGTCCGCGTTCGCCACGACCTGCCTGCCGTCGAGTACACGGCGTGCACTACCGACGGTCATGCGCCTGAAAACTGGTCGCGTGCTGGTCAAGAAACACTGCAGCGTCTTCTCGCATTTGAAGCTCAGGGGACTCAAGAACGCGCGCCAGTGGAAGACACGGTACGCTGTGCTGCAGAACGCCCGCTTGCTGCTGCAGTATGAAGAGAATGGCCCACTTGGACTCGACCAAGGCACGTCGCTGTCTCTCAAGGACGCCAAAGTGAGCGCGTGCGACCCCGAGATGGCCACGAAAGTCAACTGCTTCCAAGTGGAGGTCTCGGAGTGGACCAAGGGCAAGAACCTCATGCACCAACGACGGTCATTTATCATTGGAGTCGACAGCGAGGAAGAAGTGGAGAACTGGGTCTTCATGATCCGCTACGTCATCGAATCGCTCGAAAGCTACCCGCAGCAGTAGTCGGACGCTGGGGACAGGAGCACATGAGGTCTTAGTTAAAGTGATCGCTGCGTATATATTCTAAGTTACTTAGCAAAATTTTGTGGAAGTCCTAAAGCGAATTTCTCGTTTTTAGTGTAAGATTTGGACTTGGCGCCAAAAAAGTATTTTTGTACGAGCGACTGCGACGCCGTGGAGCGCGTGACGATGGAGGGCGAGCGCATCCAGCAGGAGGAGGAGGTCGGCGAGGTCGAGACGAACGATGTAGAGCACGAGGAGGAGCAGGAGGTCGTAGAGATTGACGATGAAGAAGAGAAACAGCAAGATGAAGAGGAGGAAGCTCAAGAACAAGAAGAGGCCGAGGTGATCGTGCTGGAGGATGACGCACCATCCACCGAGCGCTCAAGGGCCAATGCCAACGCCCTCATGGCAGCTAATGGGATCGTGACGCCCGCGAGACTGGAGGAAGAGCTGCAGTGCATCATCTGCCAGTACGCCATGTTCAAGGTGAGTTTGGGAAGAGAGGAGAGGTAAATGAGGTACGGTACTTACTTAACGTCGCGCTGTTGTAGCCCGTGTCGGCGCTGTGCGGCCACTCGTTCTGGTACGGGCGCTGCGGTTTCTTGCTGGCTATGACACAGCGTCTTGACGTTTCTCTTTTGTCTCGATGGTAGCCGGGTGTGCCTCATGGACTCGTTCTTGACGCGGCCTATTGAGGAGGCGCAGTGCCCGATCTGCCGAGTGGCGATCTTGAAGCCATTTACAGCGAAAGCCTCGCTGGCGTCGATGTTCTCCATCAACGTGACGCTGTGGAATCTTAGCCAAGTAAGTACCAGGCCTTTTTGAGTAAGTATCCAGACTAATTCCTGTGATGGATTTGATGTCGGTGGCGCCAGTTGTTGATCCCGTCAGTCGCCGAGCGCGTTTCCTCGCATCAAGAGAAAGAAGAGGAGGAGTTTTCACAGAAACTTGAGCAGCTTAATGCCAGGTGGAAGGTGTTTACGCTTAGCGAGCGAGCAGCGAGATACCACGGCGACCACGACGAGGACTCTCCTGGTCGATGGGAGGACGACCATGAGGACCACGACGAGTACCCAGTAGTCAAGGTTGAATGTACCAGTGATGGCGATCTGGCTGTGGAGCGGAACGTTGTGCTGGATACAAACGATGAGAACGAGGACGGCGTCGTGCACATGCGCGTCGGCATGGCCGTCGTCGAGTTTCCCAGCGTCTTCGAGTTGTACAACGAGCACCAGGAGTGCTCGGTGAACGTCATCAAGCTCGAGGAGGACGAGGAGATGGCAGACGGGATGCCCTTCTTCATGAACGAAGACGGCGACGATGATGGCTTTGTATGCAGCTCATACTACAACGAAATCCGCCTCCAGGTGTGCGACGAAGGGGTACGTCAGCTTGTCGTTACCTGGCTGATTGAACCGTAACATAACCAATAATGCTTGGGATCGGTAGGGCAACTGCGTGATGGAGCGAACGCGCGGCGCTCAAGGTGGCGTGGCGACGTTTCCGGGCTTGCGTCTCGACGCCCCGAGTGGTACGGAAGACACTACCGTCTTTCTTGTTCATTCAAGAGGGTTGCTTGCATACTGACCACGTTTCATGCCAGGCACGTACACGTTTCGCTTTTCCGACGACTTGTACGGCTTAAAGCTTAGCATCACGACGCGATTGCGCGAGCCGCACGAGATTTCGGATACCCCCGTCGCGGATTTTGTAAGTCTCATCCATGACGAGGCACGAGATGCCGATCGTCGCGGTCGGGGCAGGCAGCACGACAGCGACAATGAAGACGAGTCTGGCGACGACTCTGACGACTCGTTCATCGTGGATGATCTGGACGGCGAAGAGCCCGTCGGCTCGTTCTCCGACGATGAAGGCCACTGGCAATCTCATGACGACGACGAAGCTGCAGAGGAGCAGAGAGAGCAGCGTCGGATGAGACGGCGACGATCTGAGCGGGACGTCCAGTTTGTCGATGAAGCGGGCGAATTGTCTGGCGAGGAGAATGAGCATGAAGCACCGAGCGGGCCTGACGATGCAGACGAACACCAGGACGAAGATGAAGAGGAGGAAGTGCGGCCAGGACGTCGCAATGTACGACTTGTGGAGGAGGAAGCCGACTCGTCGGACGGAGAAGAGGCAGATGGACCAGAGGGAAGCGAGCAGGAAGCGCACGCCGACGCCCACGAAGTTGCTCGAACGCGGCGGCGAAATGCGAACCAAATTGTGGACAGCGAAGATGAAAGTGAAGGCGAACGAGGTGGGAGTGACGGCGAGCAGAAGGAGAATGACATTCCGGATGCAGCAGAAAGCGGTGACATCGCAGACGATGGAGCGGAAGCCACCGGTGCGAACGAGGACGAAAGCGATGGCAACGGAGGAGACACGCCGCCTCGAAACGCTGGGCGGAAAGTCAAGCGGGAGCAGTGGTTCCAAGATGCTGACGACTCGGAGGAAGAACACACACAGAGCCCTCGCGACGCATTGTGCTCTCGTGACGAAGACGCTGAAGTTCCGGCGAGTAGACCACGCAAACGTGCCCGAGCCCAAGGCCGGCAGGTTCGAGTCATCGACGTGGCTGAGAGCGACGAGGAGCAAGAAGAGATTGAGCGCTCCATCTTGACGGCAAATTCAGCGCACGCGCAAGATGGAGAAGATGCCAGCGACGATGCAGACAGCGACTCGCAGTTCCAGCGGGTGCACCAGTTGTACGACGAGGAGGTTGACGAGCGCCACGAGTTCGACGATGCCCAGCAAGACGAATACGACGCCCATGACTATGCGGACGAGGAGATCGACAACGACGAGAATGATGGTGACTAAAGCGGCGTCGAAGCAAATTCGGGAAAAGGGAATCACGAATTGGTTTTATTTCTATTTTGTGTGTTTTACTGTCCAAAA
>KV730791.1:2932-15753 GCA_000500225.2 Phytophthora pinifolia
GCCAGCTTAGCGGCACTCGCCGGATTTTGGGCTTCGTAGCCACGCTCGACACGAGCACTCAGGATGGGCCGAGGCTCCGGTCTCCACATGGAGGAGCGCTCAGTCAGCTGACTCTCTTGAGCCTCATCCAAAGGGTTGGGAATCAGAGGAGTGATCAGGCTGGGAGCCGAGCGCAATGCGCTGGCACTGCGTTCGGGGAACGGGTTGGGCGTACGAAGCTCAGGCTTCGACGCCGGTGACTCCGTCACTTCGCCCTCTTCGGGAGGCAGCTCGCTGTCGGACTTCGTCCACATCCTCGAAGAGGTAGTCGCACGCCAGTGGTGGACGATGGTCTCGGAGCGAAGGAGACAAGGACTGCGGGTTACGTACCGCTCCACGTGCATCAGCAGGGCTATGCCCAAGATGCCCCGACGTACCGTCGGCCGTGCTATCAGCATGCGGCGATGACTCATCGCTGAGGGAGTTACGTGCCACTACACGTTCAGTCCGTGAGCCTTGCTCAGGACTCTTGTCCTTGACAGCATTGGTGTCCCCTACCTCGGACACACCGATGTCCAGCACATTGACCGACTCGGTCCAGTGCCCGCGCCAATAGCGCTTTTGCTTCTTAGCATAGGAGGGTTCATGACTCGCCAAAGCTCCGCTTGGAGGAGAGCGCGTTGCGCCTAAGGTCTTCGACGTCCAATCAATCCATGGCTCTGGCGTTCAAGCCACGCCATTCCCAGAATGAGGTCATAGCTCCCATCTAGGTCCAGGCCAAACAGCGTTCCACGCTATTGAAGTCCAGAAACTTCACGCCTAAGTCCACAGGGACCTTGGGCACCGTGACACGGGTCCCCGTCGCAAGACGTACGGTGACGATGTCACTCCTGCGCGTTTTCAGCGCCTCAGCATACAGCTGACTTCCTTCCATCGTGGAGCGTCGAGCGTAATTGCCCGACACCCCGGAGTCGATAACGATCTTCTATGGCTTCTCAAAGCCCTTCACGGTCGCCTCAATGGCCTGCAAGCCCTGCTTGCATACACGTTCCGTGATGTTAGAGAGCACGGCGCTCTTCGGGGCTACCTCCTCCCTGAGGCTCAGCAGAACTCAGTTCTTCCCCAGCAGGGTGCCCCGCACCTACTGGGCCTTGGTGTTTTCCCGCCCGAGCCGCTCGCTGGCTTAGAAGCAGAGCTCTGCTTCGCAGAAGCTTGACGCCCTCGGCGTGGCGGGCATCCCGCCTTCAGGTGACTTGTGTCACCGCAAACAAAGCATCGACGGATGCCTCAGCGCTGCTCCGCAGCCTGAAGCTCAGCTTCTTCATCTTCAGTATAGCTGAGGTCCATTAGGACAGCGCCATTGGACGCGTTCGAGGCTCCGAAAGAGCTGGTTTGGGGAGCCGTCCAACCAAGTCGGGCCGACTTGAAATTGAACTCGGCGCTCGACGCCACGTTCACAGCCTCCTCAAAAGAAAGAGGTAGGGTGAACTCGGAAGACTTCCGTCCTGGCCACGCCAGTGCGAATTCCTTCCATGAAGATGGTCACAGTGACCGACTCTGGAAGAGGGTCGGCGGCCATACCCGCGATAAGAGTTCTCAACTCCTGGACAAAGTCCACCAACTCCTTCTTTCCCTGTCGGGTGGCAAGGAAGCGTGAGCGCACGCGGTATGCCTGATTAGGCGGAGAGAAGACTTGCATAAGCTTTCGCTTTAAGTCTGCCCATGTCGGGAAGGCCTCGTTCACCGACGTGCCGCACATGAGTGCCATCTCCTTAGCTCGCCCGGCGAGCTTGGAGATCGCAAAGCTCACGCTTTGCTGCTCCGGCTTGAGCATGGCCAAACCCATGGCCATCTCAACTTCTCTGACCCCGAGCAGGAGGTTCTCTCCCTCCTTACCTTCAAAGGACTTGACACTCTGCATGAGTGGCTTCGGTCGGTCCGACCTCTCCACATTCGGAGTACGCGTCGCGGACGCGACCGAATCCCCCATTATTCTTTGAAGATGCTCCAACAGAGCATTCTCATAATTAGAGAATGCCTCCAGACGCGAGTTGATCGCGTCGGGGCCTTGCGCAGCGAGGTGTTGCACGCCCTCAGGACCCAGCAGGGACATGAGCTTATTAAGCCCGTCCTGTTGACTCTGAGTCAAGCTACCAAATTGGTCCATCCTCACAGAGGATTCAGTCGTTCCGACTCGGGTGTAGGATTGACTACAAGTGCTACCAAGTGCAGTAGCTCTTTGCTTAGAGGAAGCTTAGTTAAGGTCTACGACCTTCGTTCTTATACCAAGAACAGGGGTGAGTCAAGGGTAATGCCAACCCTTCTCCTAGAGACTAGAGATACCTTAAGGAAGGTGCTTCCGCTCTACTGTGTGTTTTCTAAACTGAATATATTGATCTTATGGGCGGCTGAGCCGCCCCTTGGGGTAGATATATTTATCTACCTTGACCCAATCATATGCAAGTACGTGGCTTCGGTCCTACGTACTGACTACTTGTTATGAACTGAGTACCGAGTACTGTTTTAGGTTATGGTGTGGACACACCAATGCACTGTGTCCCACACCAACTGTGTAACCCCGTTACAGAGCTCCTTGGCGTGTAGTCCTTTGAGGCCAACCCAGTGCCAAAAGCGGGCTTCCACTTCGGCGTCGGCGTACGTCCCTTGTGGAAGGACCCAGGGGTAACCCCATACCGGGTTGAGTCCACTCTTGTTCTCTGGATTCTTGCGCCGAGAGGTGAACTCCTTTAGAGGGATCTGGTGCCGTGCGAGAAGCATGCACCGAGCAGCCTTAAGGTTCTCACGAAGAGAGCCTGGCTTACAGCGAGCGAGCGCTCGTAAGCCCCGGTAGACGTGAAGTTACCGAGCAGCCCCCGGGGTTCGGAGAGCTGCTCCAAATAGGCCTCGGCGCCACAACCCGGTTCGGGAGGGTAATAACCATCCGGGTACGACTTGGGAGTCGCAGCGGCCACGGCGACCGCCTGACGAGCGTGCAGGTAGTTTTCCTGACGCTCGTCGAGGTCGTTCGAGATCTCACGGGGAGACTGCAAAATCTCCCGGGCGGCACACTCGTCATCCGAGGAGCTGCCGAACAGGTCATGCTCGGTAAGCGCAGCCATACCAGGAGGCGGCACGTAGTAGATCGTGTCCCCCTCCCGCGGAGATACTCACCGTCATCGCTAGCCGATGAGCGAGAAGCTTCGCGCTTCTTGGCAACGACTGCCTTGGCCTTCGAGGCCTTGGCTCGCGCCAACCCCTCAGCAAGWGTGAGCTTGCGTGGAGGAGCTTCCACAGGTTCGGCCCTCGCAGGCGAACGCTGAAGCTCGGACTCCTCCGGGCCACTATCTTCACCGCTGAAGATGACCTCGACCTCATCCATGAGCGCGTGCGGATGCCGCGGCCTGGAGCTGCAGGCACCGCTGCCGTTGAGGCACCAGAAGGTGCCGGGCATTGCCGATAGGATCTGCCCTTGGAGATGGAGCCCGCGAGGACTTCATCTCGAGGAGCGCTTGCGCGCCGTCCGTTGGAGGCGAAGGCATTAGATGCCGGGCTCGAAGAAGAAGCCTGCGAAGTGCAAGTTGCGAAATGCACTGGGAGCAAAGAAAGAAAGTGCTCCAGTTGGCGGGTCAAATCACGTCAACAGAAAGGTCTTTGAGAAGACCAGGTGGCCTTCTTCTAAGTGGGGGGATGTAACGGGACACCAACAGAATGTGTGTGCCGTTGCATAGGGACTGACGAGGCGTCAATCCAATTGGACGAAAAGGTCCCGTCCGTATAAGGTACGGACCTATGTAGTTACATATGCCTATTCGGGGTACGAGATACCCGTTATCCTCTGAGCCAACCATTGGTCAGTTGATTGGGTTTCATTATAGGAGTCCTTTAGTTTGTATTGCAGGTCAAACTAAGCCCTCCTATAAATATATTCAGTCTTGAACTTACCCTCTATTTGGTTAACAGTCGCCTGAGACCAGGGACTAGTGAACAGTAGTTCACTGGAAGTATTGCATACTTCCCGCACTTCTCTGTGCAAGGTGCTGTGTGCCCCATCACAAGAGCCCCACCCAGCTACTACCTATAGAACATTCAAAGCCAAGCAATGGCTGCTGGTGTCGACGGTGGCTCTCCTTGGGACGATCGCCGCCGACCTGCATCTACACTGCATCCGCTGGATCCATCATCATACGCGCGACTGGAACGTCTCTTGCCACCTTGTCAGTAACAGCAACCGGCGGAATCACCACATGAGTGGCTGCGAGGTCGATTTTGATCACCACAAGCGTTGAGTTCTCGCCACACGGCTCCGTAGCTTGGGCGTCATGGAGGACAACGGTTGGGAGATGTCGAGCAGCTCCAGTGGGGTCTCGCCGCGAAAAATCTTCCTGGAACAACCAAAAGCCCATGAGCGTCTGGCGTTTGCCAAGCGAGGCAAGAACAACTGGCCGAAGACTTTGGAGATTGACACCTTGGATGCTGGACTAGTCAATTCGGATGCAGATGAGCTGATGCGGTGGCATGAGCACCTGGGCTACCTCCCTGTTGGATGGTCCGCTGTGGACATGTCCAGCTTGGTTCCAAGCACTGTAAATACAGTCTTCCAAAACTTCCCAGTGAAGCGCGGATCTCGATCCGACACAATTGACTCTGGGAGTCCGTGTTGGCGAAACACCCGGTTTATAAACAGCGTTGCTGTACCAACGCCGTCAATGGTGTCCGGCACCGCCGCCAGATGAACCATCTTACTCAATCGGTCAACGAAGACCACAACGCCTGTGTTGCCTGCCGAGTCCTTCGGCAGGCCGAACACAAAGTCCAAACTCATGGACTGCCAACAACCCGTCGGGACTGGCAAGCTCGCCAGTGGYGCGGCCGCATGCGGCGAGGGCTTAACCCGTTGACACGTTTCACACGGGCGCACGTACGTGCTTGCCTACTTATACAGCTTGGGCCACCCATAGTGGGTGCTCACTGAGCCGTAGGTCTTCTCACGACCGAGATGACCGCCAAGCGGAGTATCATGTGCCACATAGAGGATACGATACTTCAAATCCTCATCATGAGGCACCACGACACGTGGCTTATCTGCCGTGTCCGTGCTGTAGCACAGCAGACCATCCGAGATGGAGTAGCGATGCAATCGCGCGCGCCAGCGCGGTGACAATTGCTTGTCCGAGTCTTTAAACTCCTCGCTCCCAAGAGCCTGTAGCAACGCTACACACATGTCGTCCTGCGCACACGCCGCGCGTATCAAGTCCGTCACCGACGACGTCACCATCGTGACATGAGCGAGGTCGGCGCGACAGCGCATCAGCCAAAGCATTCTGCTTCCCTGGCTTATACTTCACCTCGAAGTTATATTCCGCAAAGAATGAAAGCCATCGGGCCATCCTCTGAGAGAGGTGAGGCGACTGGGTCGCGGTGCGTAAGGACGCATGGTCTGTGAAAACCACAAGCGGTTTATAGCCTATCAGGTGAACCCTGAATTTGACTAGAGTGTACTTCATCGCAAGTAGCTCTTTGTCATGAACTGGATAGTTCTTCTATTCAGCTTTAAGCTGGCGAGACTCAAAAGCGATCACTCGATCTCGCCCTTCGGCGTCTGCTTGCAGCAGCAGCGCTGCAATGGCAAAGTCCGAGGCGTCACAGACGACGCTAAAAGGACGATCTGGGTCTGTCAATGCCAATATGGGAGCGCGCAAGAGGCTATCCTTGACCTTGTCAAAAGCCTCCTGATGCTCGCTGTTCCAACACCAGTCCACATCCTTCTTAAGGAGATTGGACAATGGCCGAGCCATCTCCGCGTAGTTTGCGCTATACTTGTGTAAGTAATTGGCGAGGCCAAGCCACTTGCGCAAGTCCTTTTGGTTCTTTGGAACTGGCCAGTCGACAATGGCCTTGACCTTAGCGGGATCCCATCGAAGGCCACGCTTCCCAATGAAGCACCCTAAAAAGGGGATCTCTTCGGCGCCGAAGATGCACTTATCTGAGTTGGCGTACAACTTGTTGGTGCGCATGCACTTGAGCACTGCTCGCAAATGGACAATGTGGTTTCCCACGTCCGTCTTACCGTGCTCCGCACGACTGTGGATGAAGATATCATCAAAGTATGTATGTGCCCGATGAGGCCGAAACAGCTACGATCGAACGTTGCAGGTGCGTTCGAGAGCCCCTGGGGCATCACCAGCCACTCCTAGAGCATGCCGCTCGGAGTACTAACCGCTGTCAGGGGAATATCACTCGCTCGCATGAGCGGTTGATAATAACCATCGACTAGGTCGAGCGCACTGTTCATCGTACAACCCACCATGTTGTTCTGCATAACATCCTTTCTAGGAATCGGCGTCTGTGCCGGAATGGTGGCCGCGTTGAGCTTATTGAAAGCGTGAACGATACGCMACTTGCCATTAGACTTTCTGACACAGAACGTGGGTGTTGAGTGCGGAGACTTGCCCTCGCGCACCATGCCCGCCGCGTGCTTTGCGCTAAAGAACGCATCAATGACATCACAATGCTCCTTCGGCAAAGGCCACTGCCTATTTGGCTTGTGGAACCAAGTCAATATCATGACACACACCCCGATCGGGAGGTAGCCCCGAGGGCGGGTCTTTCGAGAACACATATTGGTACTCCTTGACTAAAGGATAGTACGGATCCGATGGATCTTTCCAGGATCGCCGATCCACTCCTCGCGTTGAGCGTCTTCTTCGTGTCCTCCAGGGCAGCTTCATCCAGAAGCGATGAAGAGTTAATCTCCTCTTCCGGTCGATAATGACCACCTCGTCGAGGTCCCCTGCCCGCAGGCAGTTGCCTAACTCATCGAAGGACATCTCGTCCAGCTCTAACAGAGCACTCACAACTGGTAATGGGGTTGAGGCTGATGCCGACCTCTACTCCCCCCGTCACACTATCCGCAAGAGTGTATGGCTGCTCGCTATCGTCTGAAACAGACACTCCTTGAGAGAAGGATGACGCTTGACGTCTGGCGGGGTGCAGCCTGCGCCGCTACCTCCGCTTCATAGAAGTTGGCTGTCTCTGCGAGACCAGCGTGAGTGCGTCCGGGACGTCATCAGGTGCTCGCACCTCATCTTGCTCATGCAGACTTCGTCATCATCTGATGATGAACTGCTATGCCCGCAGTCATCATCCCGTGGCTGTGGTGCCACTCCACCCGCATCACTGGGGCTACGCCCTTGATGCCCCGACGTACCGTCGGCCATGCCACTACAGTACCGGCATGCAGCGATGCTGCTTTCTCATAACGAGCATCCGTGAGTTTGTGCTCGGCACGTGGCTTCTCGTCCATATCGGACTTGGGATCGGCCTTTGGCCTGTCGGAAGACGCCGCGTCCGGGGATGCACTTCGTGCAGACGTTGAGCGAGTGCTCGGTCGAGAAGCGGATGCCGCTGATGAAGTTCGGTCGAATGACTAGGTTGTTCTTTGTCTGGAGGACATTAGGAACGAGCTCTCTGAGAGACGATGTCTTGGGACGAGCTCCGAGAGCAAGGACCTTTCCGGGACAACGTCCGGAAAGATGACCAAGGGTACGCTGTGACCACACGTGGTCACAGTCTTGGTGGGGGAGAGTGTAACGGGGTTACACAGTTGGTGTGGGACACAGTGCATTGGTGTGTCCACACCATAAACTAAAGCAGTACTCGGTACTCAGTTCATAACAAGTAGTCAGTACGTAGGACCGAAGCCACGTACTTGCATATGATTGGGTCAAGGTAGATAAATATATCTACCCCAAGGGGCGGCTCAGCCGCCCATAAGATCAATATATTCAGTTTAGAAAACACACAGTAGAGCAGAAGCACCTTCCTTAAGGTATCTCTAGTCTCTAGGAGAAGGGTAGGCATTACCCTTGACTCACCCCTGTTCTTGGTACAAGAACGAAGGTCGTAGACCTTAACTAAGCTTCTTCTAAGCAAAGAGCTACTGCAGCCCCGCTGCAAGCTCCGGGCTGGAGCTCAGTTGGATTACATCTTGACCCAGCGGGATCTACGGGTCCAATTTGCTCACCTTATTGGTAAGCGCCAGATCAAAGGCGCGATGGCTGCCCTCCGCGAGGAGGCAGCTTCATCTGGCCATAAGCCTGTGCACGCTGCACAACCAGTGCGCGTGCCCCGTGCCGCTGCTAAGAAGCAGCGTGTCACTTACGAGGCTGCCGCCTCTGTTGCCAGATCGCGACCGCCTTCGGGCAATCAACCCGGAGCCGTTCAATCGGCTCCCAAGTGGTCTGCGAGGTCGGATACCCGCGCCACTTCACCAGAAGTTGATATTTCCCTTGGTGCTTCCTCTCCTGGAGCACCCGATCCACATGATAGTGGAGATTCCCACCGCGGTCGAGTAGCGCCGGTGGTGGCCGATCTCGGCCGCTCTCGCGAGCCACTTGGGGCTCCGGAGCTCTCAGCTCCCGTGCCATTGGCACCGTCGCCGGACCTGGAGTGGATCCGTGGGGAGCTTCGCTTCTTTGAGAAGCGTCTCATGCTGTCGGTGTTGGGCCTGGTGGGGATGCCGCCGCTGCGGCTGACTAGCGCGGGGCTGTGCCTTGTCTTCGACGTGACATTCAGGCACTCGGTCATGGGCTTGACCTGGTCCACGATCATGTGGATCGTCGAGCGACGAAAGCCTGCGCTCCAGCGACAAGTCGCTTGGCTGATCGACCTCGCTCGTCGTCAGCCTGCCCCTGTGGCTTACTCCGCGTGGGAGCAGCCGGCGTACTCTTACGCCCCGCAGCCGTACGCTGCTGCGCACCCTTCACAGGGGCGTTACTCCGAACGCCCTTAGGCCATGACTCGCCCTCGTTTCGAGGAGCTTCAGCCTGTTGGCGAGCATCCGCCTCTTCCCGAGGGGGCTCAGCCTGGAAGTCCTGGTACGGCTTCAAACGCCCCACGTAGAACGTCGGGTGCGTCGACATAGACTTTGGTAAGTCAATGGTATAGGCATTGCCATGCCGTGCCAGGACCGCGAAGGGTCCAATGAAGCGGTGCTTCTGCTTATTGCTGTCCGCCGCACTGACAGCATTAAGCGGTAGGTTGCGTGTGTCTAGCAACACTAATTGACCCACAATAAAAACATTGAAGTTTCCACATCCATTTCTGTCTGAGTACTCATTTTGTTTATCTTGGGCGGACGCCATTGCGTCCCGCACCCGGCTGATTATGTTCAGCCTGTTGTCGACAAAGTCGGACAACTTCTTGCGTAATGCAGGTGGTCCCATGCCAGAGACCCGGCAGGAAAGTGCTTTCCGAGCCTCTCCCCCGCTTACGATGGAAGCCCCACGGGCTCCCCACAAAGTGAGCGGCACCATCGGGTGCCTTAACCCATTAAGATAAAACGGGGTGAACCCTGTTGACGCATACACTGCGTTGTTGAGTGCAAACTCAGCCATAGGGAGGCTCAGAGACCAGTCGAGTGGTCTCTCCGAGCAGACACTGCCTAGTGTTTCCTCGAGCACGCGGTTAGCGCGCTCGGTCTGACCATCCGTTTGTGGGTGGTCAGCGGTTGACATCGTCAACCTGGTTCCCAGCAAGGAGAACAGTTCCTTCCAAAAGGCAGCGGTAAACCGCGGGTCTCGATCCGAGACGATGGTATCTGGCAGGCCGTGGTGGCGGAACACGTTGTCCAAGAACAGCTGGGCGGACTGTTCGCCTGTGACCGTTTCCGGCACGGGTGCGAGATGCACCATCTTGCTCAAGCGTCACACGAACACCAAAATTCCGTTGTTGCCCTTGGCATCGGCCGGGAGGCCAGAGATGAAGTCGAGACTCATCGACTTCCAGCAGTCGGCTGGGGCGTGGCCTGCAGGCTTTACGCGCTGGCAGGTCTCGCAAGTACGTACGTACTTGGCCACCCATTTGTACATGTGTGACCACCAGAAGGTGAGAGAGATCGCGTTGAAGGTCTTCTCGCGGCCGAAATGGCCGCCGGAGGGCACGTCGTGCGCCTCGTGAAGTACGTCAAACTTCAGATCCTCTTCGTTTGGTACGACAATCCGAGGAGGATCGGACGGGTCTACTCTGTAGTAGAGCAGACCGTCATCGCTCTCATAGCGGTGTAGTAGCTGCGAGCGCTGACGTGCTGTCAGCCACGATCCTTGGCATCATTGCCCGTGGTAAGATATCGCAGGAGAGGCGCCGTGCCGGCGTCCTCCTTGTACACATCGCGAATGCGATCGTACAGGTCCGTGGGGACCCGCGATATGTGGGCAAGCTCGTAGTCAGGGCGACGCGACAGGGCGTCGGCCAAGACATTGAGCTTACCAGGCTTGTACTCGACGCGGAAGTTGTACACCGCGAAGAATGACAGCCTGCGAGCCATTCGCTGTGAAAAATGCGGTGAATTGACCGCAGTCCGCAAGGACGCGTGATCCGTGTAGATCACGAAGTGCTTGGCGCCCAGGAGGGGCGGCAAAGAAGTCATCAATGACTTCACACTGGTCACGTGGCAGTGGCCACTGGCGCGTGACACAGTACTTTGTGCCAGCCATGAGGTCTATCTCGTGCCGGGCTGCTCGGTCCGGAGGAAGTCGGGATGGTGGGTTATCTTGACACCGCATCCGAGAACTCCCTCAACAAAGGATACACCGGATCATTCGGGCTCTTGATGATCTCGGACCCAGCGCGCGCCGCGCGCCGCTTACGGATTTCCTCCATGACGTCCTCGTCCATAACCGAGGAAGAGTTCAACTCTTCAGGAGTGGGCTCAGGTTTTATGAGCACCAACTCCGAGATTACTCCGGCCTTTAGCTCGGCCAGGAAGTTGTCATACGACAACTCCTCGATGTTCACCAACTCTGACACCTCGGGCAGTGGCTCCAACCGGACGCCGTCTGCCTTGAGCCGCACGCCTGTCACACCATCGAGGATACGGAAGTCCTCCCCGACTGGTTGACTTGGTGGGACCTGGGCTAAAGGTTACCGATCGATTGCATCGATCCGAGGCTGGTGTTCCACCAGATTTCTTGCAGACTCGAGCTGCTTCTCGGGGTGTTAAACTATGTTACCCACACTAGGAGCGCCATTCGTGGCCTCCGGATCAGTTATGGTCTGAGCGACCCTATGCGGCACTTGGTTACCCGCATCGTGTGGAACTGTGTTACCCACACTAGGAGCGCCATTCGTGGCCTCCGGATCAGTTATGGTCTCAGCGACCCTATGCGGCACTTGGTTAACCGCATCGTGTTGATCTGTGATACCCACACTGGAAGCGCCGTCCGCGGCCTTCCGGACAGCTGCAGCTGTTAGCAGTGCTCTGTTACCCGCTTGTTACCCACTTGTGGTACTTGTGGTCCTGTGTTACCCACTTGACGAATGCCAGCCGGCATTGTCAGAGTCGGCGCCCGTACGGCGAGACGACATTGCGTGCAGAGGCCTGCCGTCGCGGCAGCCTCCACTTCAGACTCATATTGAGTCTCGACCCTCGGGTCCTGTGCTTCTTGTGCTCGGCTGGAAGCCCGGTCCATCTACCTAGTTATCTGTGGCCCACGAGCTCCGCTCGCGATGGATGTGGTCTTGCGACCTGGTGCAGAGCGCTTGTTGGAACTCTCCTCTACAACGCCCATGTATTCTTCAGACGCATGTTCGTCTCGGCCATCCTTACGGGGGCCATGCCGTCTGGCAGAGGTGGGAACATGACTCACCAAAGCTCTGTCAGAGACCGGAGCCTTAGTCGCATCGATGGCTTTACCACGCCAATCGATCCAAGGCTCGTGCTTTTCAAGCCACGGCATGCCTAGGATCAAGTCGTATTTGTCCATGTCGAGGACGATGAATGACTCGGTGTTGTCAAAGTCCTCAAACTTGACAGCCAGGTCAATCTTGACCTTCGGTACACTAACCACTGTACCGTCGGCTAGTCTCACAGAGACCAGCCCGCTTCGCTTGCTCTCAAGAAGGGCATCGGAGAACTTGCTGCGATTCCGTGCAACAAATTGCTGTCGGGCGAAGTTCGTCGACGCCCCTGAGTCAATCAAGTGAGCAGTGTCAGCACCCAAAGAGCTCTGTGCATCTCTCACATGCGAGACTTGTTCGAATTGACCATGCTTGAACGGCTGAACGACGACCCTTAAAGCCTTCATCGCTTCGCGATACTGAGGCATGCCTAGCCCTGCCATCGTGTCACATATCTCGTTTGCAACCGGGAGAGCCTCGCGATACTTTCTGTTAGAGTCCCACGTCGAGGCAGCAACCGTCAAAATGTCACCCACGGCGAACGATTCCACGGGCGCATCATCGAGTGGAGCCTCGAACTCGATTGCAGATCGAACGGAGGAGATGATCCACCGTTGATGCAGCAGTTGGGTCGGAATAGCCGTCTCAGCACCGATCGAAGGTAGAAGATATGTCGACATGGCAGCAGGCGGGTGCTCATAAACAGACACGAGCACTGCCACGTCTTCTTCGTAACTGCGTATTCCATGTTTAGCTCGTCGAGTGCGTCGTCCTCCTTGGATTCGCTCTTGATAAAACAGACGCCCGGACATCCCTCGCAGTAGCTGTACTTAGCGGGACCGAGCGCATACTTGTACTGCTCATAGATCAAGCCACACGCGTACTCGCTGACAAGGTTGGCAACCAATGTCATCTCGCGGTCGTATCTAGAATGCTGAACGTTCACCTTCTTGTAGACGTCCTCCATGAACCGCCGCTCTTGCAGGTTCTGGTAGTACATAATTGACGCGATGCACTCATCAAGCGCCATGAACGAGTCAACCCACTCCTTCAGTTGCTTCCCCGAGGACTCCAGTCTGTTGTTTGCGTTGTTTCCAAGTGTGACAGTGTTCTGCCTCTTGTAAGAACACCACAAGTCCCTACAGTCATCCCAGTTCTTCGCGAAA
>AWVW02034544.1:0-13337 GCA_000500225.2 Phytophthora pinifolia
CCAGACCCCCAAGGCGTTGTGGGCACACCATCAGGCCCTGACAGAATATCAAGTATGGGTGAACTACCGGCTGGCAATGCGGCAATTAAACCTATATTATGCAAACCGGCCCACGAATGACTGCTGTCTCAAGCTAGCAGAGTGCGCCCGGACCAAGGAAACCATTGAACACATATTTTGGGAATGTCCCTGTGCGAGGGCATGCTGGGGCCACCTCATCCGACAGTGGACAGGAGAGCAATGGGAGAATCGAGACGTGGCCCAGTTCCAGCAACATTGTGCCGCGAGGATGGCGCCGCCGCTCTCGGCTGAGATGGTGCACAGCATCGAGACCTCGTTTCCGGACGAAGCACTGCCGTACAAGAAGGAATGGAGCAGGATGTGGCTGATCCTAAGTAGTGTCTGCGTTACGACATTATGGCTGGAGCGGAACAAGGTCGTGTTTCAACATGAAGAAACGTCACCGGAAACCAGTGTTACGACATTCTGGAAAACAGCGATGCGACAGCTTACATCGGTTGCGCAGCGACAACGAAGGAAACCGGAAACACAAGAACAAGGAATTCGGCTCAGAATCTGCATAGCAGCTCTAAAGAGCCGACCACGAGAGCATCCACCAAGGGTGGGGAGTCCCGTACAACCACCGGATCCCAAGAGGACACCGGCGTTGCTAACCAGACTTAGGACAACACAGACATCTAGTCGCTCATAAGCCAAATAGATCAGTCTGCCTCTCTCTCTCATCTCCTCGGCATCATGTCGTCTCGCTTGACGATGCCTGAAATCGAGCGCTTCGCGGAGTGGGTGAGTCGCGCCCTCGCCGAGGAAGCAAGCGACGTTCCCAGTGCGACGGTCCGGGACTACCAGCGATCGTTCTGGGTCGCCATGCGGGCCGTCCTGGCAAGCAACCCTGCCTCGACTGGCCTCGAAGCGCTTGACCGCCTGGCTGAGTCCATCTTGGGCGGGGCCCCTGGCACAGCGCCGGACAGCATGGTCGTGATTGTGCCGCCGCCGGCCCCCGTCAGCTCGACTACGGCTTCGGCGAGCGTTCCGCAGGCAGCCTCTTCTGGCGCCGCGACGTCTCAAGCCCCAACTTCAGCGTCCGCCATGGTGCAACAGGCGACTCAGCCGGCCCCCACGATTCCCACGAGTCAGGCCCAGCACTCAGCGCCAACTCAAGCTTCGACGCCAGCGACGTCCCAGCCCCTGTACGACCGTCAAGCCAAGACGGTCTACACGACGTCCTCCACGAGCCCGGGTAAGCGTTCCGTGGCGACCCAAGTTTCGGCTCCGGCGACGTCGCAGCCGGCCTCCAAGGCGGTTACGACGTCCCCCAAGAGCCCTGACAAGCGTCCCTTGACTGCTCAAGGTTCGGCTCCAGTGACGTCGCAGTCGGCCACTAAGGCGGTTGCGGCGTCCCCTAAGAACCCAGGCAAGCGTCCGGCGCCAGCCCAAGCATCGACTCCGCCGAAGTCACAGTCTGGTACTAAGGCGGCCTCCACGACCCCTACGAATCCGGGTAAGCGTCCCCAATCGGCTGGTTCCAAGCGCAAGGTTCCGGCAACGCCCGCGTCGAGTCCCAAGACCGCGGCCAAGAAGCCGCGCCGGACTTTGAAGAAGACAGCGGCGGTTGTCGGTGCTGGCGGCGCCAAGAAGAAGCCCACCCCTTTGGCCGACGGGTACGAAGTCAGCGACAAGGCGCCAACCGAAGTGCGGCTGGCCATGGAGACGATCCTCGAGACGACCAACGTCACGGCCCCTTGGCGCAAGGCGTACCCGTGGCACGATCACCCACTGTGGTACGATCCGGCCGAGTTCCCCGACATCCACCGTGCTCACTGGCGCTTCTGGATGAAGTACCGTCACGTGTTCTGGGATTGGGCCGTCCACGCACCTCTGGAAGGAAGTTCCAAGCGGCAGACCAGTCGACGCAAGCAGAAGTTCCGCGCGATCCGGGCTCGCGTGGTCTTCTTGAGCCAGTGCATCGAGACGTGGGGCTACTACTCGTTCATGGAAAGACTGGACCATCACCCGGAGCTCTTCTGGTTCGGGGGACAGCCTGGTCGGACCGCCAAGGACGCTCTCGTGCCCGTCGCAATTGACGCGTACGGGTACCCGGACATGAGGACGTTCCTCGAGAGCACCGAGGCTCTCCGTCCCGAGGCGGCGGCTGACCTCCGGCTTACGGATCGTGCCTTGGCGCGGGTCCGTCAGGACCTGAAATCTTCTCGGCAGGCCAAGGACACCTGGGTGGGATCGCTGACCAGCGAGCCGTGGAAGGTGCTCCTCTCCAACCGCCGGATCGGAGAAGTTCAAGCCGACATCGAGGAGTCGCTCAAGGACGGGACGTATCAAGTCCCCACGACCAAGCCGGTCACGTCCGCGGAGAAGCGTCACGACGACTACTCCGACTATGATGAACCCGAAGTCGTCGAGGAGGAGGAAGCCGCCGAAGACGAGGACGACGACGCCACCGAAGAAGGAGAAGTCGTCGAGGTCATCGAGGTCGTTGAAGACGACGAGGCCGAGGACGACGAAGCCGAAGACAAGGAGGCCGCCGGGGACGAAGAAGCCGATGACCACGCGGTTGTTGAGGACGACGAAGCCGGTGGGGATGAAGAGGCCGCTGAGGACGCTCCCAGCGATCCCGACGAACAGGGGGCCGTCGACGAGTAGGTGACGACGGCGACTTGGACGATTCCAGTAACCAGGTCATCTCCGCTGAGTCCACCTGCCACACTAGCGCCCCGAGTCGTCTTCGTTCGGCAACCTTCACCAAGTTCCTCTTTTGCACGTTCCGTTCCGAAATTCCAATCTCGTATCGTTCCAATTTCTTTCAGGATAATTCAAATCAAAAAAAAATAAACACTTCACTTGAAGAGACGTGGTACTCACATGTTCCCACGTTCGTTCTCTTCGTCTTGGCCGTAGGTGGCTCGTTCCAGCTAGCCGTCCGGTTAACTAGAACAGCACCTCGGCATCGTCCACGTCAGCATTGGCTTCCTCCAATCTGACGCTGCGTCGCAGCTCCGGCAACCCACGTTTCTCTCGATCGGCATTCTCGAAGCGCCGAATCAGAGCCGAGTATTCAGGAACGAGCGAAACGCGAGGCAGCCAGAACGTCTCGTACGTGGCCGTTAGGACGAGATACTGGATTTGCCTCGCTTCCGTTCTCTTGGCTACGACGTCCACTATGGCGGAGCTAACACCCGTAAAGGCCGTCTCTTCCTCGCCAATAATCACTCGTTCCGTAAAGCTAGACTGCGGTAGGTCTTCTTCTGACAAAGGTCCGACTTCCTCATCTTCGTCACGTTCCAATCCTTCCGGCACGTCGTCGGCGTAAGGACGACTCCATCGTCCCCGGAACTTCTTCAGTCTGTTCACGTTAATAGTGACTACCTTGTTCGGATGAGTAGGGATCGCCACTCTGTAAGCGTTCTCCCCGACTTGGCCGACAATCCGGTAAGGACCGTGCCAGGAGAACGCCAACTTCTTGGTCTTGCGTTCCCCGACCTTGGCTCGAAAGAACTGGAACACCCACACGGCGTCTCCTTCTTCGTAGGTCACCTTCACTTGGTTCTCCAATCTTCGTTCGTGACGGTCCTGAGCCTTGATCAGTTGACGTTCCACCAGCCGACGAGAGTCCTTCATTGAGTTGTACAGCTTCCTTCAGTACGTCGCGACTTCGTTGCTCTTCCAGTCCTTGCTCGTGTTCAGGAACGCCAGGTCGATGGGAAGCACCGGGTCGCGGCCATAAAGGCTGAAGAACGGAGTGTCGCCCAAGGCCTCGTGATAGGCCGTTCGATAGGCGAACAGGACTCGGGGCAAATACACGTCCCAATCCGTCTGAGTTTCACTTACGAACACTCGCAGCATTCCCATCAACGTTCCATTGAAGCGTTCCACTAGACCCTGGGTCTGTGGGTGGTACGCCGCACCAAATATCTTCTTGATGCCGAGCGTCTCGTACAGGGACTTGGCTAGGCTCGAAATGAAGTTCGTTCCTCTGTCGCTCAGGAGACGTTCCGGGACGCCATGGCGGCAGATCACACCTTCAATCATGGCGTCCACGAACGATATCGTGTCGAGGGACGGAACGGCGAAAGCTTCGGCCCAGCGAGTGAAGTAGTCCACGAACACC
Source organism: Phytophthora pinifolia (assembly GCA_000500225.2). NCBI lineage: Eukaryota > Oomycota > Peronosporomycetes > Peronosporales > Peronosporaceae > Phytophthora > Phytophthora pinifolia. The sequence continues at coordinate 4,142 of AWVW02034544.1, forward strand.
AAGATGTACTTGTTGCCGCGGGGCGTGACCACCAAGGGTCCGACTGCATCCACCACGAGCAACGAAAGGGGGCCTGAGAGGTCCTGCACCGGCATCCTCTGCATCAGGCCGGCCCGCCACGGGCGATGACCTTTTCCTCCACTGCAAATGGAACATTCCCGCACGTATTCGATCACGTCCTTCTTCCAACCGTGCCAGTAGGCGTGACGTCGCACCTTGTCGGACGTCTTTGTCTTGCCGAGATGTGCCGAGAAGACGTCCGAGTGACAGTAATGTAGCACGGTCTCGATGAACGGCAGGGGGGTCGCTGGAACGACGATGGTCCTCGCGGGACCGGCTCGAGCACCCAAGTGCACTCGTCTCATCAGGATACCGTTCCGTTCCACGAAATGAGGTGCCAGCTTGAGGACGGTCACACGCAACTGGGGATCAAGGGCCAGGGCCCCGTCCTTCAAAAAGGCCTTCAGGGCTCGCATCCAGGGAGTCCGGTCTTGTTCGACGATAAACTTTTCCACGTCCAGTCCAAATTCGTCGATCGAGGACGGGTCGACGAGGCCGGTCCGCCCTTGCAGGTCGTCTTCTTGTTCGTTTTGGGATAACGGCTCGCCAGCCTCGGGGACGTCGCCCGCTGAGGGATCGTTCCGTCTCAATTCACTGTCAGTAGGGTCCGGAGCGACGGTCTCGTCCGGAGGCTCCCCGACTTCGACAGGACCACCCGGAAGAGGCAGCTCCCCGACTTCGACTGGAACGTCCCCAGCATGGGACGGAGTGGTTACTGAGGGCTCCGGCGGGGACACTTCTCCCTCGTCATCGTCCCCAGCCGCGTTCAGGAGGTCAGCCATTCTCACGACGCTGATCACGCTTGGATCGGAACGATGGAACAGTCTCGATAGACCATCGGCATGCCCCATGGACGTTCCAGGCTTGTGGAACACCTTGAAGCGAAGCTGGGACAACTCCATGGCCCAGCGTGCCAATTTGGCGTTGGACGTCCTAGTTTCTTCCAAGTTAGGGCCTGGTGGTCCGTGAAGAGGTCAAACTCCGCGTGGTCCAGGTAGCACCTGAACTTGCGGGTGGCCCAGACGATGCCCCAACACTCTATCTCGGTCGTTCCGCACGTCTTGTTGATCCAGTTCCTTTGCGAGCCAACTAGTATCTTGCTTGCATAGGCGACCGCTCGGTCTCGTCCCTCGACTTCTTGCATCAGACAGGCCCCTACGGCTAGATGCGAGGAATCCACGTAGAGCTTGAGTCGTTTCGAGAAGTCGGGGTACACCAAGATAGGGGGGCGTACCAGGGAACGTTGCAACTGTCGGAACGCCGTCTCACAGTCATCGTCCCACCTGAAATTGGTTCCAGCTTGTTTCAATCGTTCCAGCGGAGCCGCAATTGTCGCGAACCCCGGTATGTAGCGTCGAAAGTAACTCGTAAGTCCGAGGAACGCCCTTACAGTGTGTAGATCATGAGGGCGTTCGACGTCCATGACGGCCTTGACCTTTTCGGGGTTAGGAAGGATCCCGGAGGGAGTGACAATGTGACCGAGAAAAGCAACTTGGTCACGTCCCCAATGGCACTTCTTCATCTTCAACTTGAAGCCCGCTCCTCGGAACCGTTCCAGTATCTGTCGGAGTCGTACCAGGTGGGTCGGGAAGTCATCACTGAAGACGACACAGTCATCCAAGTACACCAAGCACGTTCTCCACTTTAGGTCGACCAGCACGTTCTCCATGAGACGCTCGAAAGCCGGCACCGCATTGCACAACCCGAAAGGCATCACCAGCCATTCGTAGAGGCCAAACTTGCTCGTGAAGGCCGTCTTCTCGATACTGTCTGGGTCCATGGGGACGTTCCAATAGCCAGAGGCTATGTCCATAGTCTAGAAAAGCTTTGCGTTCCCCAGGACGTCCAGGATGTCGTCTATTAGCGGCATCGGGTAACAATCCTTGACCGTGACCGCATTCAGTCGCCGGTAGTCGATGCAGAACCTGATGCCTCCGTCGGGCTTCCGGATCATCAAGACCGGGCTAGCCCAAGGGCTCGTAGAAGGTCGAATCAAGCCGAGACCCAGGTACTCTTGGATCTCGGCTTCCATGACGTCCCCTTCAGCCTCGGAGACACGGTAGGGCAGTTGCTTCAACGGGGCGTGCGTTCCCGTGTCAATGTGGAACTGTAGCAGGTCCGTACGTCCCGGAGCCATGGACGTCTCGACGAACATGTCACGGAAGTCCCGTAACGTGTCCTTGAAGAGCGTTCGCTGCTCCGCGTCGAGGGAAGAGTCAGGGAATTCCACCTTGAAGTCGTTCTCTTCTCCAGTCGCTAAGCCCATCGCCTCCTTAGCCGTTAGTGACTCGCCGCTCGCGACAGTCTCCTCCGGGGCCTATTCTTGAACGGCACTGACCTCTTCCTTCGTTCCAAGTCGCCGTTCCTCAAAGGCGGACTCAGGAACGAGGGTAACTATCGCCACTCGAGTTCCAGCTTGAACCTCGACGGTCTCGGAGCAGGCGTTACATAACTCCACGAGAACCATCCCATCCGTTACTGAACACAATGTTCTTGCCACTCGTAGCGACGCATCGCTCCCAGGAACGTCCTCAACCAGAACCACTTCACCGTCTCGGACCGTTCCGATTATTTTCGATCGTACCAGCACTTGGTGTCCCGGCTCAAGAAGGGTAGTCGACGTCATAGCAGCGGCATACGTCTCCTCCACTTGAGTCAGGCCCAAAGGTATCACATCCCCCGTCTCCTTCAGAGTCATGGTCGCATCTTCCAAGTCAATGACGGCTCGGAGCGTTCTCAGCGAGTCGGTTCCCAGTATAGCGTCACTGGGAAGGTGGTCGACCACCACAGAGGAGAGTGTCTTCTCCAGCTTTCCCGGAGTCACGGGCAGGTCAATGATTCCCTTCACCTTGATCTCGTGCCCCGTGACGCTGCCCAGATTTCCGGCGAAAGGACGTAGTACTTCTGACGTGCGTCCTAGCCGCTGCAGTACTCGTTGATGGACGAGGCTCGCGACAGCACCTGTGTCAGCCAGCAACTCGGAGGGACAGCCATCCAGGAGGCCTTCCGACAGGGCTTGCACACCCCCGACGCTGCACACTACTCGTTTCCCATCCGGCACAACACATTCCAACTCGACCTCGTTCCCTGCGACTGTTTCTGCTAGCAAGGGACGACCGCGAACTTTCGCGACTCGGGGACGTGTCAACTTGTACACGTCCAGCAATTCCTCGGTCGGTCTGGTTTCTTCAGGGAACGTCAGCAGAGGCTCAGCGAATGACACCGTCTTCCTTCCGCCCTCTGGACTTGCATCGAGAGCAGGTTCCGTCAGAGTCGGTAGAGTCCGACTCCTCGAACGTAGTTTGCTCCTGATGACCGGTGCTTCTGTCTTGTAGTATTGCCGAGCCCAACTTGTAGCCTTTTCTAGGAACGCCTCGCTGAGAGAACCGCCGACGTCGGTCAGGTACGTCCTCAACTCTTCCTCGTCGAGCGGAGTTTCCGTCGCCTTATCTCGTTCCGGCTGGACTTCGTCGTTCCAACCTTCAGCGTGGTCGTTCCAAACTCCTGGTTCCAGCAGTGATTTCTCCTTCAGCACTTCGTACAGTCTCTGCCGGATCCGAGAACGCCATCGGAACGGGACAAAGTCGACCTTAGCTGGTCCCGGAGTCGAGGCGACTTCCTCAAGCTCGACGCACACGTTTTTCGTCACCTCCAGCTCCAGAGCTTGAAGTTCTTCTTCGGTCTTGTCGGTCGCCGCGTCATCCCTAGTCGGCGACGACCCTGTCGTGACCGCACTTATCTCCGGGGCAGGGCGACGGTCTCTTTTCTTTCTTCAACACGTCGGAAGTCCCGGTTGGCCCTCTTGGCAACAGGGGACGCTTCTAACGCTTCGGTGTACCATTCCTACCAGTATTCGGGACTTGAGAGCGCTCTAGACGACACATTCCTCGTCCGTTCCAATACATCGATGGGGATCTTTAGCACGGCGCTTAGTTCTTCGGGCGTCAGCTTCTTGGGACCTTCAGCGTTCCGTTGCATACGCAGCTTGATCTGTACCTCGTCGAGAGGGAACAACCGTTCCTCCATCTCCTTGTCGTACTCTTCAGGCTCCGTCTTCAACTGGTTCTCACCATTCTCTAGCATCGTCAGCTCCTCCTCGGTGAACAAGCGTCCATGACATGGCGGGGGAGCCGCCTCAAGTTCGTCCTTGGTTTCACCAGCTACGGGACGAGCACTCTTTCCTTCGTCGCTGCCGACGGCCTCCGTCACAGCCAGGACCTTGGTCGTTCGGACGGAATCAACGTTCTTGGCCACTTTCTTGAGAGCGTCCGTGACAGTCATCGAGGCACGCGACTTGACTCCAGCGTCCTCTTCCTGCACGCTCTCCTCCAGCGGCCCCAAGTTCTCAAAGGAGCGTTCCGTTGCCCCTCTTTCCGTCTCGTTTATCACCACGGGATGTTCCGTTATCCCTGGTTCCATCTTCACCGTTGCCGCAGGACGTTCCGTTGTCCTTGGTTTCGTCTTCGTCTCAGCCCCGGAGCGTTCCGTTGCTCCTAGCTCTGTCTTCGTCATTGCCCCAGGACTTTCCGTTGTCCTTGGCATTATTTCCGTTGTAGCCCCAGGGCGTTCCGTTTCCCCGTGCACTGTTCCCATCGTGGCCACAGGGCGTTCCGTTGTCCTTGGCGCAGTTTCCGTCGTGGCCACAGGACGTTCCGTTGTCCTTGGCACTGTTTCCATCGTCGCCCCAGGACGTTCCGTTGTCCCGGGCGTTGTTTCGCTTTCCTCAGCGACTTATTCCTTCCCAGATTCGGTCTCTTCACCACGAGCCTCTTTTCCTCTCTCCACGTTCCCCTCGGAGGTCCTCTCGGGTTCGCCGTCTGTCACCAGCGTTCCCTCAACCTCACCCGTGTCACCAATTAGACAAGAAGAAGGAGTGACACTTCCTTCTCCCTCTTCCCGCCCCCATCAGCGTTGGGACGGGGTGTTGGTGGTCCCTGCGCCACCTGACGAGGTCTTCCCCATCATTTCGCGCAGTTGGGTCATCGCCGGACACCTAGCCACCGCATGTCCCGCCTCGCCGCAGATGAAGCACTCCATCTGACGACGTTCCTTGTTCCGGTAGCCATCCTGACGCCCCTGCGGACGTGGCCAGTTGCATTCCATGGAATAGTGCCTAGTTCCTGGCAGCGGTTGCAACGTCCCATTCCCCTCGGGCACGTCTCTCTGGCGCAACCCTTGCGCTGGCAGCGGCCGCACACCACTTCTCCTTCCGTAGTCCGCGTATCCGGTCCAAGACGGATCAGGAGAGGTCCTAGCGAGGCGTTCTGCCTAGGCGAGCGACCGTTCCCGCCCCGGGGGGACGCGGGAGCCACCGCGTTGATGTTCCCCGAACGGAACGTTCCCGGTTCTTGTTGTTGGCGTTGCATCGACTGATTCAACAGTAGCGGTTGCTGAAGCACTTGGGACTGCGACGTCGCCTCAGCGCTGGGAACGTCCACGGCCACCTTGTTCTCCGTGAACTCATCCTCCTCCTCCATCGGGAGGTGTAGATTCTTGTACAACAGCAACGTCGTAGCCTCAGGGATCGTCGTCACCATGCTGGCGTTAAGCACCGCCCTCATCTGCTTGTTCCTCAGACCGTCCAAGAAGAACTCGAACCTCATGCGAGGCTCGGTGTAGTTCAGAGCGTCGCACATGGACGAGATGCGGTCGCCCAATTCCTCGGCGGACTCGCCCTTGTCCTCTTGGCCGTCTTCAAGCGGTTCCACAACTGGGCAGGCGTCTGGCAGATGAACCGGTTGTGGAACCTCACACGCAGCGTCTCGTAGCCGTCGATGCGGGAATTATACCACCACTCTTGGCCCACCTTGTCCTTCAAGCACTGCTCGAACGCGGTGAGACGCATCTGGCTGTCCATACCAGCGGTGCAGTTCTCAAACGAGCGCCAGAACGAGACAGCTCTCTCGCTGGACGCTGAGCCGGCATGGAACGGCACGATCACCTTCACGGCGTTCCGCAGCTCGGTCGGTATCCCCACGGACAGCCTGGGTCCTTGCTGCCAGCCTTGGTTCCACGAAGCTGGCTGAGGAGCCGGCATGGCTTGCGCCGCAGGGTTGACCATCGGGACCGTCATCGGAGCCATCGCGCTCGATGCCGACGTCGCACTCGCCGTCGTCCAGGTCGGGATCGTCCCAGCCGTAGCGCTCCATCCTTGAGTGGCGACCATCGAGGGCTGGAACGGAGGGTAGTATACTCCAGGCGGGAGTGTGGTTCCCGGCGTCACTTGACTCGATCCAGGGGCTTGAATTGACATCCCCCCGTAGGACGGAATCGCCGTCCGAATCATTCCTCCCGTGGGTGGCATCGCAGCCGTAGGAATCTTGGAGGGCATGGCGGGTGCTTGGCTCGTCACGTTCTGCGTCAAGGGCGCGGCAGTGTAGCCCGTCCTCGGAGCGAACATCGTCGGAGCAGTCGCTGGAGCCGACGTAGGAGGGGGAACGACCCCGACCATACGAGACGACGTCGCGGGCATCACGGTCCTTCCACTCGTCGGGTACGACTGCAGGGCCTGGTTCAGCGCCGTCATCAGGTAAGCCTGCAGGGCCGGATCGGCCAGCCCCGCTCCTGCCGTCGGCACGCTCGTCGGCACGGTCACTTGCGTCGCCATGCCCTGGCTCTGCATCGGCACACTCCCAGCAGAGGGGATCGGCATCCCTCCGCTAGTACTCGGCGGGACGTCTCCGGGGTTCCTTCCGAGCGAGGGCAGCGAGGGGCGCTGAGGGGCGTACTGCGGCGGACCTCCCCCAGGTGACGTCCTTGAAGGAGGCTCGCCCTCCACACGTCTTGGTCTCGGGGGACGTCCCTCATTCGCCGTTCCCGCATCGGGGTTCCCCGTCTGGGGACCGCCCTGGCCCAATGGCTCGCCCCTAGCCGGTCGTCCCGCCAGTCGCCAGATCACGTTCTCGAACATCTCGCGACCTCGTGGCGTCTCCCAGTAGTCGTCCAGCCGGGGATCGTCCCACAGCCTCTCTTGCTGCTCTCCGTCCTCCCCGTGTCCCGGGGGGTACAGGTAGCTCAGGTCCGGTATCTCACCGGAACCCTCGCTCCTCGCCGCCTGCCTCCTGGCCTTGAGCAGCCTCCTCTTCCTCATCAGGACCGGGGGCCGGCGTTCCGATCGGCTCGCTCCACCCTTGGCCTTCGCCTGGTCCGTCTCCCTGCCCTGGTCCTTCGTGGGAGCTCATACTCCCCACGGCCCTTGCTCTTCAGTCGCGACTTGGCGACTCTGCACTTATTGTCCAACGCAACCGGTGTGAAGTACCCTGCTTCTCCACCAAATTGTCGCGGTCACACCTCGAGTCGTAACTTCGTTCCAGAAGCGGAGGATAGTGCAGACAGCAACTCTTAGGCAATAAAGGTTTTCTTGTTCTTCTTACTTGTTCTACGAGGTAGATTCACGACTGAGAGGCTAACTACAGCCTCGCTGCTAAGCAGCCTTGCGTTTCCTAGAGTAGAGGCGGTCTTCAAGCTCCTGCCGAGCCTTGAGAGTTCCACTCTGAACGACAATCGTCCGAGGACACGGACGTGTCACGCTCGGAGCGCACGGGGGACACCCCCGTGCGTCGACGCGCCTTGGTTCGAGGCCTGACGCCTCAACTCGTCGGCGCACAGCTTGCTGATGCAGTCAGCAAGCACGGCAAGACCGTCAGGTTGGAGAGGACCGTGACAACAAGTACAGCCCCGTGGTCTAGTTGTGGATCTTCTTTGGGGTTTGATCATTAGGAATTTTCGGGCCGTGACCGACATATTTTTTAGGGAAAATTCTGGAAGGTGATATAAATTAAATATTTCACCAAAAGGTGATACAAATTGTTTTAAACGTTGGAGCTGAAAATACACGTAACCCCTGGTTACAAATTAATCTGAGGTTACGTTGCGAACTTGTGGCTATAGTTACCCTTGGTAACCTTTCAGACTGAGATTCGCTCCTGTGACTAGCATGCACTTTGGTGGATTCGTTAGTGTTGAAGCGATCCATTCGAGGTGGTGTGGGTTCGAGTCCCACAATGGTCACTTCGATTCCTTGATTGCTGCTACTGCAGCCTTGCCAGTGTCCTATCGCTTGACTTTCAGCTCCTCCAGGGTTGGCGGTGTCACGTTGGTGCTGCACGCAGATGCTATCTTGGTTGTTGAACTGGATGTCATCAAGAAACACATCGGTCAACGATGATTTTAGACCTCTAAAATTATCATTGATCGGTGAGTTCGCATCCAAATATTGTCAAACGTAACCTACGGTTACACAAAACCAAAGCTCTTGGTGTTTAAAACATTTTGTATCACCTTCTGACGAAATATTCAATTTGTATCACCTTCCGGAATTTCCCTAATTTTTATAGTGATGGGACGTAAACGGACGGGACCTTCCCATCAAGAAAAAAACGCACCTCATTTTGACGTAAAGTTAACGTAAACGACGGGAACCAGAGATACGTTCATTTCTGAGGCTGCCACACAAAGATTGATAATTCCTTGGAACAAACTCGCTTGCCAAGCAGTGAAGTTGCGAAGACAGTAGAAAGAGCGCACGCGTGGTTTCGGAGGGCGTTCAGTGCGGCAATCACGTGGAGACTTGGTGGGGGAGATACGTGGAGACTTGGTGGGGAGATTGCGTGGAGACTGGGTGGGGAGATTGCGTGGAGGCTTGACGTTTGGAGATCGTGACGACTATTTTCCGTGAGGACTTGGAGCAGACAACAGCAACGCGGCGCAGATCGAAGGGACTCGTGGCAACACGCTTGGGACCTGACGTCTGCGTAGATCACAATGGAGGCAATCTCCTCCTCTCCAGCACAGCAGCCAAGTTTATTCAAAATGCCACGTATTCACAAACAAGAGTACTGGTCTTTTGTTGACCTTGTAGCTCCAAGCGAGCACCCCCCGGCGGGAAAATCGCATTGGTCATCGGCAGATGCTACTTTGGCATACAGTACTGTCACAAGTGCAAGGCTACATTCGACTACAAGTCCGGGACCGGTGCAAACATCCGTAAGCATCTGAGCAGTGAGCATCCAAGTGTGCTCACAAGAGTGCAAGGTGAGATGGCACGTAGTCAAGCCACGGAGATGGTGGAATCTGCACTGACATCTAAACGAAAGGCGGGGCCACCGTTTCTCTCGCCATCGAAACGTGGGAAAAA
>AWVW02034551.1:0-10552 GCA_000500225.2 Phytophthora pinifolia
TGTGACCATTTCACCCTCCTAGAATGATGGTAAAATGAGTGATTCGAACAGCTGGGTGATTTGCGAAGCTCTTCACCAAGGAGGGACTCTGCTGCTACGGCGCCGGCAATGAGTTCCGCAGTGTCGTCGTCACCACTAGAGATAGAGCTGTGGGCGTTCGTGGAGTCGCTGGCCGCCTTCACACCAGCTTCGGAGCTGTCCGCAGAGGCGCGACTGGAGCAGATCCAGCGGCAGGCCGTAGATTTGCTGACTAGAAGACACGAAGTGCTATCCGACGGCTTTCCAGCCACCCCAGGCGCTGCAATTGCACCGGACAACGCAGAGGAGCACACGAAAATTCAAGCCCGCGAAGCTGCGGTGACGTCCGAAGCCGAGGAGAAAATGTACGAGGCGGTGAACGAGCGCATTGCTCGACGCTTGCTCGACGGCGTGGAGCCGCCCAATGGGACGGCCAGCAACAGCGAAGACAAGAGCGACACGCTGTCCGACTGCACGACAAACACCGAGACGTCGAGCGTCTACGGGATCCACAACACGTGGGTGGACCTCGCCACGCTCTATTCGCTACCGTTCGTCATGAGCGACAACAACCACCGGCTCAAGCCCGTGCCGCCGCTGAACATCGCTCAAGAGCAGAGTCACCTGAACAAGATCTTCCAGGAGTGTCAGCGGGCGGTCCACACCATGCGAGCGGTGGCGACGGTAGATTCGCTGCGCAAGGTCTTGGACAGAGGGGTGACCGTGCTGCACTTCAGTGGGCACGGTGGCCGTATTGTCGGTCGAAGCCAGTACCTCATGTTCGAAGACACGCAGTGCTCTGGTCTGGCACATCTAGTGGACTTTGCCACACTTCGGAGCGTTCTGAGCAGTGGCACAAGTGCGTCACCTACGGAAGAGCCAAGCGTCAATGAGAGCAGAAGCTCGCTTGAATTAAGCGAGGATCGGGCGCCAGTCGTTGAGCTTGGCTTCCCTCCCCGATCTGCGTCCCAGGTGTCATCGTCTCGTAGCTTCGATGGCCGCTCCGCCGTCAACGGCACGCTCAAGCTCGTGTTTGTTTCGTCCTGTGACTCCCGGGATATCGGTGAAGTCTTCATCCAAGCTGGGGTGGCGCACGTCGTGTGCGTGCGATCTGAAGGCAGGGTGCTGGATGAGTCGTCTGCGATGTTCTCCTACTCGTTCTACCACGCAGCGCTCACGGGAAAGACCGTTCAACAGGCATTCGAGATTGCGCGCGTTCGTGTGAGTGCGGAAATGCGGATTCCTGACGGTGAAGGTGACAAGTTCGTACTGCTTGAATCATCTCAATTGCACGCAGAGACGTGCCCTCTCTGGTCCAGTGGGGACACTCCACAAGCGTTCGAAGTGGATTTCGCAGAGAATAGCTGCAGGTGCAATGCGTCTACGCAGCAGTTCGTGTTTTCCGACATTTCAGTGGGCAAGTGGGTGGATGTGAGTCCGTCCAACAAGTTTAACAAGACGCTGCCCGCGGTGTCGGAATCATTCGTGGGCAGAGAGCAAGAGCTGCACATGTTAGCAGAGCTCGTCACCACGCGGCGGCTTGTGACACTGCGGGGGCCTCCAGGTATCGGCAAAAGCACCTTGTCGATCAAGTTGGCTCATTTCCTGGCAGACCGCAATGCCTTTTCAGACGGCGTTGCATTCATTCGCTTGCGCAGTGTCCAGTCCTTGGAAGGCATGGAATCGGCTATCAAGAGCGCGCTGTTCCCTGAAGGTGGCCGTGAGAAAGACATGCCGCTCGATCAAGCACTCGCCGACATGAAAATCCTGCTCGTCATGGACAACATGGAAGACCCGATCAACGCCAATCCGTCGGCAATTCGGGACTTTTTGCTACAACTGCTGCAAAACACGCCGGCCTTGTCGTTCCTCATGACAGCGCGTCAAGCAATGGGCGGTGGCATCAACGAATTTGACGAGAAGGTTGTGTCGCTCAATCGCCTCTCTCATTATCACGCCGCTGACCTGTTCATCAAGAAGTCCCCGCGCGCCCTCCTGGTGTCAGAAATTGGTGACATCGACACAAGCGGGGCGAAATCGACATCCTCCTCCATCCTGGAAGCTCTGGTAGCTCATCCATTGATGGCGTTTCTCGACGGTCACCCACAAGCCATTTCTCTCTGCGCCCCGCTGCTTCAAGATCGGTCGCTATCCGAGCTTACCCGAGCTGTTCTAAGTCGTGGGGTGAGCGAGCTGCAAGTCGTGGGCTTGGGTGCACATGACCGAAGCGCATTGAATACTCTCGTTGCGTCGCTGGATGTGTCGTTGGAACAAGTGCGGATGCACCACGGGCAGGACGCAATCCGCTTCTTTGCGCTTCTCGGGTTGCTTCCAGCGGGAGCTATGCCAGCAGATTTTATGAGCTTGTGGGGAAGCAAGTGGGACGGACTCGTGGAGACCCTTCTTCGATTCTCGCTAATTCAACGGAATCGAATCCCGGGCTTCGCACTCGCTAAGCGTGGCCTGCCCAAGCGAAGTGGCGTTACGGGCACAAGCGGTATCGGCAGCAGTAGCTCCAAAAGGAGGTCGCGCCATTCGTCCAGTCGTGGGTATGATCAGTCTTTGCTGGTGGCTCTGAAATCTTACAGCGATTTTATCAGCAACGCCAGCGAGACCACTGGAAGCGGCAAAACCGAGAGTGCAGAATACGATATCCCGAACGGCCGAGGCGGATCGCGGCGCGTTCTGAATGACAGGCCCATGCTGAACTCGCTGACGCGCAGTGGCCGGGCGTCTCGAGTATCTGAACACGTCGAGCGTATGGGTGACCAAGCGGAGCTCTTGGCTGTCTGCGTGTCCTATTCGACATTCCCATTTATCGCAAGTTACGCTCGCAGTTTGCTGGGCATGTACGACGGCGACGGCGCCAAGAACGAAGTGATGGAGTCTCTGTGCGTTGCCGACCGTGACCTGTTCCTGTATAACACGGCGAAACACTTTCGGAAGGTCAGCTATTGGGTTTTCCAGCACATCTGCACGCTCACGATCGAGTCCAGCGCTGCCTATTTGATTCTGGATCTGCACGAGTCCAACTTGTGGATGATTCTCGACCTCCACATACGCATGATAGACGAGTGGCAAGCAGAGAGCACGGCCTCGTCACCTCGACCATCGAGAGCCATTACCGATGGCGGTTCGACTGCAGATGGTGGACTCGATAGTGGCAATTTGCGCGAGAAGATCGCTGGTTACGTGATGGACGTGGCCTGCTACCTCGCGCACTCGCTATTCCTATCAGGGCGACATCGTGGCGCTTGGAATGCAGCGAGCAAAGCCCTGCACATTGCAAAGCAGCACAAGAATACCATGTGCCAGGCCAATATCCGCAAGCTGATGGGAGTTCTGCTCACGACCGAGACCAAGTTTGACGAGGCGAAGGCACAATTCGGCACAGCGCTCATCTTGTACAAAACGGTGGGGAACAAAATTGGCCAGGCTGCAGCCCTGAGTGCGATCGGCATGATTCACTCGCGCAACGGCAATCTCCGGGGGGCTCACAATTGCTTCACGAAAGCGCTAACGTTGTACGAATGGTATAAGCACTCTCTCGGACAGCTAAACTGTCACCAGCGCCTGGCGAATCTGGAGAAAAAGCTACGCGACGGTGATGGCTCGGCTCACAAGAATGGACCGAACTCAGGCCACAGTCATCATTACGCAGCAACGCGGCGATTGCAAGGTGATCTGAATCGCAAACGCAACGGCGAGTACATCGTTCGTTGGGTGGGACACGAGACGAGTTTACTGTTGGAGTTGCCTTCTCCAACAGTTGAAGATGATACCCAGACCCGGACAGGACAATCCTTGGCCACTTCTCAAGGACTGTCAGCCAACGCAGCTATTCCAGGCGTCACGAACACTCCGAAGAAGGGAAAGCTGAGCGCACTCATTGAGCACAAGGAGAAAGACCGAGCAACTCTGGCGTCCACTACAGTGAGTACTTCGACCGTTTCCTCCGCACCTGCAGTTGCAAGCGAGGGGCAAGGCGATAAATTCAAGAACAGTAGCTTTGCCAAGAGGAAAGAGTACGACAGCAGCATTCGGAAATCCGCCGCTGCTGCAATGTCAAACGGTTCGCCTGAGCTGTAGGAGTTCAAAGTTGTTGTGAGATGTGAGTTACTTCCACTCGTCGTCGCTGTTTTCAATTTCATCGTCGACTTCTTCCTGAAGCGAGAGTGTCTCAATCGCCAAGGCGCTGCTTCCCGCGTTCTCGCGAGTAGCGGGACCGCCAGCGCGGTCCATAATTGTCAAAAAGGGCTCCACTTCAAACGCGAACACATCACCGGTACACGCGTACTGCAGCCCGTGGTTGCCTCCTCTCGTAGCTTCTAGCATTTCCCCACGTCGCGATACGATGCGCTGCTTCGCGGCGTACGTCCGCGGCCGCGTAATCGGCCGAAACGCCTTTGGGGCTGGGTTCTCGTTCGTGACTGCGATAGTCCGCGTAAGAATGGCTTGGGCAACATCTCTTGAGCGCTTGAAAGCCTACGGGTTGATAAAGAAACATCGATCACTATGTCGACAGATAACCTGAGGATACTGAGTTCAAAACGTACCTCTGAACTGCTGACACCGTTATATGATTCGGCTACCATGACTTCGCACAGACTCATCAGTTCCAGAGCGCCGGATAAATCTTCCACTTGGGAGAAGTACGCAATGCTGTTCTCATGAACGAGACCAAGCACTCGATCCAGTGGCATTGCAGATGCGTCCAGGATCTGGTCGTAGTCGGCATCGTTCCCGTTGTCCTTCAGTGTGTCCTGAGACTTGCTTTGCATCACTTTACCGTGCAGCAACTTCCCAACCACGTGGAAATCTGAGAGGAATGGGTCACGAGCTGTTGAAGTTGTCGATGACGCCACCTTCGAGCGAGAACCAACAGAAGACGCGCCGCTCTTCTTGTTTCTCTTGCCTGTACTCGCTGCTGCGGCTCTTTGCTTCTTTGCGGTGGGGTATTGAGACAGCTGCAGCATGTTAAGCGCATGCCGCATATCTCCGTTACTGCTGTCGATGATCTTTTGAATATCGTCGGGCTGAGAAGCACAACTTTCGAGCGCAGCGACCCGAGTGAGGTGTTTCTTCAGCTGTGCCGATGTCACCGCGTTGATGTTGATCACTGTAGTCAGCGGCGACTGCATCACTTGGCGAGAAAACTTCCGGCTCAAATGGTCAAGATCGATCTTACTCCCTTGGACGTCACTGTAGATACAAATGACGGGGTAGTGGCACCCACCGGCGGGGTCGACCACATGCTGGTAGATGCGTTGCAGCTTCTCCTCAAACAGAAGCGCCTTGTCTTTCGACCACGTCTGCGGCCAGCTCTCGATCAGAATAAGCTGGCCGACGCAGCTTGCCGCTGAAGTCTTATTATCACTACCGGGCATCTTACGCTTACGTCCCACAGCAGTCGCGTGCCTGGACATGGCTACAGGAAGCGCTGAATACGCCGACGACCGATGGATAAAGTCGGAAAAATCGTCGACGCCAGACACCTGCGGCGTCCAAACATCCTCCTTCAGCATGCGTTCGTAACTCAGTTTCCCCGCAGCCGAGTTGTCTTCCCATTCCTTCACCAGCAAGCCAAGTCTCCGCGCGATGCACCGCACGGCCGTCGACTTGCCCGCTCCCGGCGGTCCACACAAGAAGAGCAGTCGCTTCTGGAACACGCCAGCAGTCGGCTTTGCATTCCTCTCTAACCACTCGGAGATCTCCTGCACCTTTTTCTTGTTGACACCGAGATCGTCCACTGCCTTGGGGGCGTACAAGTCTGCCCACAGCCCTCTATTACTCGCCACCTTCTTCTGTGCAGCGGCAACCCCTCCAGCACACGACGCCGCCGACGTGACGCTCATTGTATCATCACTTTCATTGCCACTGCTGTCAATGATCTCGATGGGCCCCGATCCATTTTCCGACGCTTTCTTCTCGCTCTTCTTCGCCTCCACCGGCTGCGAAAGCCACTGCGCCAGCTTCCGCGTCTTGCGTGGCAGTCCTGGCCGCGCACTGTCGCACACTTCGCACCTGGCGGCGTCTAAATCCTCGTTCAGGAAGGTGCACATGGGGCACTCCCACGTCTGCACCTCTTGTTTCATGTCCTTAGTGGCCTCTATTAGCTGTCGAGTCTGCTGCATTGATTCCGGTGGGGCCAGAAGCTCCACGTCCGAGTCGCTGCTGCTGCCGATGGACTCGCGATCGCGCTCCGCACTGGAAGGCGACAATACAGCATATATATGTTAGCTCCGGGGCCGCTGGGCGGCGTCCTAGGCGGCAACTTACCGCTGGCGGAGCCGCCGCCGGACGCGCTGCATTGGCTTAAATTTGAAACTTCAAATGAATATTTGGTATTGCACATATTCGAAATGGGTTTGAGATTGGGTACCACTAAAACCAAATCGACAAAAAGACGATGGAAGTGATGAATGAACGAGAGAAAGAAGCGTTCGAGCTGTCGATCAAGAGGTGAGTGACTTTGGAGCTCCTGCGTCTCGAAGGAGTGCACGATCTGAGTGTCGGAGTGTTGGTGTTGACTGCAAGTGTGAACGAGTATTCGCAAGAGCTGCAGCGAGTGCGGGCGGCGATGAAAGCAAAGCAGCAGCAGCTCAAATGATGGGAGCCACAATATGATCAACGCATCTGTACAGGTTGTGTACTTCCAATCCACTTTTACACGAGCTTCTTGTCGATACTCTGGTCTCTATTTGCACGCAACCTCCATCTACTGCAGCTGGGACTTCACATGCAGACTTCAGTTTTGCTGGAGACAGGCCTTGGCTCGCCAACGTCAGTTCGAGGTGGACGTTTGGCGGTTTCATGAGACCCGGAGCTCGACCTTAGGTGCGCATTGCGGCGAGGAGGTGCTCGATACGGTCGCGAACCATGACGTGCAGCATACTCTTCGTCGCAGCGTACGTCTCGGAGGCGAATTTGCACAACTCGTCGTTGGAGCTCGATGTGAGCAGGCGGTAGACAGGGAGCTGGAACTTCTGTTTGCCCTGCATCTCCAAGAACCGGCGCACAACGGGCATCTTGCTGACGACGCCGTTCTTGATCAAGACCAGCGCCCAGCGGAACAGAATCTCGGAGTTACGCGAATCCCACAGCGAAAGCGTGTCTCCTAAAGCAATCACCACGTCCACATCCGAGAATT
Source organism: Phytophthora pinifolia (assembly GCA_000500225.2). Lineage (NCBI taxonomy): Eukaryota > Oomycota > Peronosporomycetes > Peronosporales > Peronosporaceae > Phytophthora > Phytophthora pinifolia. Next base: position 7,169 of record AWVW02034551.1, read on the forward strand.
TCGCTTCGAAGCAGCAGTCCAGGAAGTAAAGCACGAGCGGAGCCTTCCACTGCTTCGCCTCCTCCGACAGGTACAGCACGCTGGGCTGCACTGGCGTAGATGACGACCCCCAGTGGAAGGCCAGCGACTCGCAGTTGTGCATGATTTCTTGCGCGTCCGAGAGATCTGGCGTGAAGCGTGGGTAGCCCGGTTCATTTAGCCATGTATGGAACGAAATCTCGGCATTAAGATCAGTCCCCGCAGCATTTGCGAGCTCGGGGAAGCTCTTCAGGAAGAACGCGATCATCGTCTCGGCAGGGATCGACTGGAAGCGGTACTCAGCGCAGTACTGTTTGAGGAACTTGTCAAATACCTGTACATAGTAACTATTTAGTGACAGAAGCAACGCGTGGTCGCTACTCGTGAACCATGGTCCGTACCGTATCGGACCCCACAAGGCTTCGCAGGTAGCAGACGAACGCATAGCCCTTCTCGTACGCGCATTGGTTGTAGCAGTCACCCGGGTCGATGCCTTCGTTGAGCGGGACACGCAGACGCGTTAGAGGCGAATGCTCCCCAAGTGAAGAGACTTCCTCGCGAAGCAAAGCTTCTCCCAGTTTGGCGTCCACGCAGCTCAAAGCCCTGAATACAACAGGATCAAAGCGCGTTGGCGGCTAGCAACTTACCCAGTCTTGGTCGACATCTTACCTTCCGTGTGATACCTCAGTAATGCGCCGCTCCGCGTACATTGTGAAGCCTTCATTGAGGAAGAAGTCGCTCCACGTCGCGTTCGTCACCAAGTTGCCAAACCACGAGTGCGATAGCTCATGCGCCACTACTGTAGCAAGTGGACAGACAGCTCAAAGTGAGATCAAGCAACACGACACCACACAAGTGTCCTGCCATTGAACGTACTTGACACGAGCGAGCGATCACCGGCAATCGTGCAGGGCGACACGAACGTGAGCCGCGGGTTCTCCATCCCGCCGTACGGGAACGAAGGCGGCATGACCAGCAAGTCGTAGCGCTCCCACAGATAGTCACCGAAGAGCCGCTCGCCGATGGACAAGTACTCTTCCAGCACACCGTCGAACTCCTTCGTGGCCGCTTCAATCATGCACGGCTCCGTCCAGATGCTCGAGCGCGGCCCCACTTCCGCCTCCACCAGGTCTCCCACGGCCATGGCCACCAAATACACGGGGATGGACTGCTTCATCTCAAAGGTGAATTTCTTCTTGGTCGGAGTAGTTTCTGTCTCCGCGTCTTCTTCCTCGGGCACGTAGTCTTCTGCGCTGCAGAGCTTGGCGCTCATGACGCACACCAGCTCCTTTGGCACGACCACCGAGGCGGTGTACGTGACGCGCACCGAGGGTGAGTCCTGGCAGGGGAAGAAGCTGCGGTTCAGCACCTCCTGGCCCTGGGTGTACACGAAGGGCAGCTTCTTGCCAGCCGTCTGCTCCTTCTCGAGCCAGCACACGCCGGGACTCTTCGGGTCCGTCTCGTAGCGGATCGTGAGCTCGAAGGCGTCCGCGAGCCGCAATTCCTCGGGAATCTCGATCTCCAGCGCTTCTCCAAAAACCGTAAAGGGCTTGATGCTCCACTGAGCGGCGATCGTATCTTCTTCCGGCAGCGCGACGCACACCGAGTGGATGATCAAGTGAAACACGTCCAGTCTCAGCACAGTCGCCTCGCTACTGAGTCTCTGCACGGCCAGAGTAGCCACTCCCGACACTTTCTTCTTCGCCATGTGCACCTCCAGCTCCAGCTCCACATGGTGCGTACGGAACTCGCCCAGCACAGCGCACGTCGCGGGGTCAGCGGTCGTCGGGGTGCTCGTCATCCAGGCGGCCAATCTTCAAGTGAGCTTCGTCTACACTTGGCCAGGAATATCTGCCAATCAGCGTGCAGCTAGGCACCGGTACAAAACAGGTACACCGGTACAACCTGAATCTGATCCCGCATCTGATTCTCGCTTCATTTGAGGAGATGAGCACCAAGTTGTGGGACGAGGTGCAGGGCGATTGCGACGCGGCCCGGCTGCAGGCGGCGCTGGGCGGAGGCGTCGACGTCAAGGCACTGCTGGATGGCTGGACGCCTCTGCACTTCCTGAGCGAGAACCGGTCCGTGGAGACGGCAGCGCGGGCTGAGGGGATGGGACTTCTGCTCCGCGCAGGCTTCGACGTTAATGCCGTGGACGAGGTGAGAGGGTGGAGAGGAATTGGTGTTATCGTCGAATATTGACAGAAGCTGGTACTATTGGTTGGATGGTGCAGAGCGGGTGGAGTGCATTGCATTTGCTGTGCAAGAACAAGAATGAGGACCTGGTGCCCAGTATGCAGCAGCTACTGGCGGCCAAGGCTAATGTGAACCTGCAGACGACGGTGCGTGCGGTGAAGCGTTCTTGGTGGAGACGTGGGGAGACTGATGGTGCGTGTTATTGGGTTTGTTCACTGCAGGACAATCAAAAGACTCCGCTGCACTTGCTCTGTGAGAACGACGCCGTGTCGGCGGAAGCGCTGGAGGCGCTGCTCAAGGCCAAGCCGGACGTGAACTTGGTGGATGAGGTAACTAGTGCTGTGGTGGTGACGTTGGGTGCTCGTAACCTGAGTGTGATTGGAATTGATGATAGGATGGCAACTCCCCGCTGCATTATCTGGCGGAGAATAGCTACGTGTCGGACCGGATGTTCAGCCTGTTCCTGACGGGGAAGACGAACCTCAACATTCAAAACCACGTACGATTGGTTTGGAATGGAATTTGTTGCTATAGTGTGCGCTGATGCGACTGTGTTCTACGCTGTCGAATAGTTCCAATCGACCCCGGCTCACTACTTCTGCCAGAACAGTCGCGTGAGCCAATTCATGATCCGCGAGCTGCTAAAGCACAAGGCCAATTTCAACATCAAGAACAACGTAAGTAGATTGATAGCGGTAGCCATTTGCCGTCGCCGCTTTCGACTGATCCGTGTCTTTCCCTCATTCCGTAGATTGGGAATACGCCCGTCCACTACCTCTGTGAGAACGACGTCGTGACGGTGGAGATGCTACAGGAGCTCATGAGCGACAAACACGTGAACGTTACGATCCCCAACTCGGTTCGTCATACAAGTACCAAGAGGTGCCGTGCTCATTGTATTGTACTGACATTTCATATTCGTCTAGCTCGGAAAACTTGCGAGCGACTACATCCCATCTCGAAAGCAAGATTGCCTTGCCTTCCTTCAGAAGTTTGCAGCACCCAATCTTGTTCCCACTGGCGGCGCCTCACCTGCAGCTGCTGAAATTGGCGGCGAAGATCCGACCGAGTTGCCTGAGCCTTTGAAGAAAGCGCTTACCGCTTGGAACGCTTCCCTTCCGCCATTCGATGCTTCCTTCTACAACGCTGTCTCATGCGAGGCTGCGTTCG
>AWVW02034552.1:0-10552 GCA_000500225.2 Phytophthora pinifolia
TGTGACCATTTCACCCTCCTAGAATGATGGTAAAATGAGTGATTCGAACAGCTGGGTGATTTGCGAAGCTCTTCACCAAGGAGGGACTCTGCTGCTACGGCGCCGGCAATGAGTTCCGCAGTGTCGTCGTCACCACTAGAGATAGAGCTGTGGGCGTTCGTGGAGTCGCTGGCCGCCTTCACACCAGCTTCGGAGCTGTCCGCAGAGGCGCGACTGGAGCAGATCCAGCGGCAGGCCGTAGATTTGCTGACTAGAAGACACGAAGTGCTATCCGACGGCTTTCCAGCCACCCCAGGCGCTGCAATTGCACCGGACAACGCAGAGGAGCACACGAAAATTCAAGCCCGCGAAGCTGCGGTGACGTCCGAAGCCGAGGAGAAAATGTACGAGGCGGTGAACGAGCGCATTGCTCGACGCTTGCTCGACGGCGTGGAGCCGCCCAATGGGACGGCCAGCAACAGCGAAGACAAGAGCGACACGCTGTCCGACTGCACGACAAACACCGAGACGTCGAGCGTCTACGGGATCCACAACACGTGGGTGGACCTCGCCACGCTCTATTCGCTACCGTTCGTCATGAGCGACAACAACCACCGGCTCAAGCCCGTGCCGCCGCTGAACATCGCTCAAGAGCAGAGTCACCTGAACAAGATCTTCCAGGAGTGTCAGCGGGCGGTCCACACCATGCGAGCGGTGGCGACGGTAGATTCGCTGCGCAAGGTCTTGGACAGAGGGGTGACCGTGCTGCACTTCAGTGGGCACGGTGGCCGTATTGTCGGTCGAAGCCAGTACCTCATGTTCGAAGACACGCAGTGCTCTGGTCTGGCACATCTAGTGGACTTTGCCACACTTCGGAGCGTTCTGAGCAGTGGCACAAGTGCGTCACCTACGGAAGAGCCAAGCGTCAATGAGAGCAGAAGCTCGCTTGAATTAAGCGAGGATCGGGCGCCAGTCGTTGAGCTTGGCTTCCCTCCCCGATCTGCGTCCCAGGTGTCATCGTCTCGTAGCTTCGATGGCCGCTCCGCCGTCAACGGCACGCTCAAGCTCGTGTTTGTTTCGTCCTGTGACTCCCGGGATATCGGTGAAGTCTTCATCCAAGCTGGGGTGGCGCACGTCGTGTGCGTGCGATCTGAAGGCAGGGTGCTGGATGAGTCGTCTGCGATGTTCTCCTACTCGTTCTACCACGCAGCGCTCACGGGAAAGACCGTTCAACAGGCATTCGAGATTGCGCGCGTTCGTGTGAGTGCGGAAATGCGGATTCCTGACGGTGAAGGTGACAAGTTCGTACTGCTTGAATCATCTCAATTGCACGCAGAGACGTGCCCTCTCTGGTCCAGTGGGGACACTCCACAAGCGTTCGAAGTGGATTTCGCAGAGAATAGCTGCAGGTGCAATGCGTCTACGCAGCAGTTCGTGTTTTCCGACATTTCAGTGGGCAAGTGGGTGGATGTGAGTCCGTCCAACAAGTTTAACAAGACGCTGCCCGCGGTGTCGGAATCATTCGTGGGCAGAGAGCAAGAGCTGCACATGTTAGCAGAGCTCGTCACCACGCGGCGGCTTGTGACACTGCGGGGGCCTCCAGGTATCGGCAAAAGCACCTTGTCGATCAAGTTGGCTCATTTCCTGGCAGACCGCAATGCCTTTTCAGACGGCGTTGCATTCATTCGCTTGCGCAGTGTCCAGTCCTTGGAAGGCATGGAATCGGCTATCAAGAGCGCGCTGTTCCCTGAAGGTGGCCGTGAGAAAGACATGCCGCTCGATCAAGCACTCGCCGACATGAAAATCCTGCTCGTCATGGACAACATGGAAGACCCGATCAACGCCAATCCGTCGGCAATTCGGGACTTTTTGCTACAACTGCTGCAAAACACGCCGGCCTTGTCGTTCCTCATGACAGCGCGTCAAGCAATGGGCGGTGGCATCAACGAATTTGACGAGAAGGTTGTGTCGCTCAATCGCCTCTCTCATTATCACGCCGCTGACCTGTTCATCAAGAAGTCCCCGCGCGCCCTCCTGGTGTCAGAAATTGGTGACATCGACACAAGCGGGGCGAAATCGACATCCTCCTCCATCCTGGAAGCTCTGGTAGCTCATCCATTGATGGCGTTTCTCGACGGTCACCCACAAGCCATTTCTCTCTGCGCCCCGCTGCTTCAAGATCGGTCGCTATCCGAGCTTACCCGAGCTGTTCTAAGTCGTGGGGTGAGCGAGCTGCAAGTCGTGGGCTTGGGTGCACATGACCGAAGCGCATTGAATACTCTCGTTGCGTCGCTGGATGTGTCGTTGGAACAAGTGCGGATGCACCACGGGCAGGACGCAATCCGCTTCTTTGCGCTTCTCGGGTTGCTTCCAGCGGGAGCTATGCCAGCAGATTTTATGAGCTTGTGGGGAAGCAAGTGGGACGGACTCGTGGAGACCCTTCTTCGATTCTCGCTAATTCAACGGAATCGAATCCCGGGCTTCGCACTCGCTAAGCGTGGCCTGCCCAAGCGAAGTGGCGTTACGGGCACAAGCGGTATCGGCAGCAGTAGCTCCAAAAGGAGGTCGCGCCATTCGTCCAGTCGTGGGTATGATCAGTCTTTGCTGGTGGCTCTGAAATCTTACAGCGATTTTATCAGCAACGCCAGCGAGACCACTGGAAGCGGCAAAACCGAGAGTGCAGAATACGATATCCCGAACGGCCGAGGCGGATCGCGGCGCGTTCTGAATGACAGGCCCATGCTGAACTCGCTGACGCGCAGTGGCCGGGCGTCTCGAGTATCTGAACACGTCGAGCGTATGGGTGACCAAGCGGAGCTCTTGGCTGTCTGCGTGTCCTATTCGACATTCCCATTTATCGCAAGTTACGCTCGCAGTTTGCTGGGCATGTACGACGGCGACGGCGCCAAGAACGAAGTGATGGAGTCTCTGTGCGTTGCCGACCGTGACCTGTTCCTGTATAACACGGCGAAACACTTTCGGAAGGTCAGCTATTGGGTTTTCCAGCACATCTGCACGCTCACGATCGAGTCCAGCGCTGCCTATTTGATTCTGGATCTGCACGAGTCCAACTTGTGGATGATTCTCGACCTCCACATACGCATGATAGACGAGTGGCAAGCAGAGAGCACGGCCTCGTCACCTCGACCATCGAGAGCCATTACCGATGGCGGTTCGACTGCAGATGGTGGACTCGATAGTGGCAATTTGCGCGAGAAGATCGCTGGTTACGTGATGGACGTGGCCTGCTACCTCGCGCACTCGCTATTCCTATCAGGGCGACATCGTGGCGCTTGGAATGCAGCGAGCAAAGCCCTGCACATTGCAAAGCAGCACAAGAATACCATGTGCCAGGCCAATATCCGCAAGCTGATGGGAGTTCTGCTCACGACCGAGACCAAGTTTGACGAGGCGAAGGCACAATTCGGCACAGCGCTCATCTTGTACAAAACGGTGGGGAACAAAATTGGCCAGGCTGCAGCCCTGAGTGCGATCGGCATGATTCACTCGCGCAACGGCAATCTCCGGGGGGCTCACAATTGCTTCACGAAAGCGCTAACGTTGTACGAATGGTATAAGCACTCTCTCGGACAGCTAAACTGTCACCAGCGCCTGGCGAATCTGGAGAAAAAGCTACGCGACGGTGATGGCTCGGCTCACAAGAATGGACCGAACTCAGGCCACAGTCATCATTACGCAGCAACGCGGCGATTGCAAGGTGATCTGAATCGCAAACGCAACGGCGAGTACATCGTTCGTTGGGTGGGACACGAGACGAGTTTACTGTTGGAGTTGCCTTCTCCAACAGTTGAAGATGATACCCAGACCCGGACAGGACAATCCTTGGCCACTTCTCAAGGACTGTCAGCCAACGCAGCTATTCCAGGCGTCACGAACACTCCGAAGAAGGGAAAGCTGAGCGCACTCATTGAGCACAAGGAGAAAGACCGAGCAACTCTGGCGTCCACTACAGTGAGTACTTCGACCGTTTCCTCCGCACCTGCAGTTGCAAGCGAGGGGCAAGGCGATAAATTCAAGAACAGTAGCTTTGCCAAGAGGAAAGAGTACGACAGCAGCATTCGGAAATCCGCCGCTGCTGCAATGTCAAACGGTTCGCCTGAGCTGTAGGAGTTCAAAGTTGTTGTGAGATGTGAGTTACTTCCACTCGTCGTCGCTGTTTTCAATTTCATCGTCGACTTCTTCCTGAAGCGAGAGTGTCTCAATCGCCAAGGCGCTGCTTCCCGCGTTCTCGCGAGTAGCGGGACCGCCAGCGCGGTCCATAATTGTCAAAAAGGGCTCCACTTCAAACGCGAACACATCACCGGTACACGCGTACTGCAGCCCGTGGTTGCCTCCTCTCGTAGCTTCTAGCATTTCCCCACGTCGCGATACGATGCGCTGCTTCGCGGCGTACGTCCGCGGCCGCGTAATCGGCCGAAACGCCTTTGGGGCTGGGTTCTCGTTCGTGACTGCGATAGTCCGCGTAAGAATGGCTTGGGCAACATCTCTTGAGCGCTTGAAAGCCTACGGGTTGATAAAGAAACATCGATCACTATGTCGACAGATAACCTGAGGATACTGAGTTCAAAACGTACCTCTGAACTGCTGACACCGTTATATGATTCGGCTACCATGACTTCGCACAGACTCATCAGTTCCAGAGCGCCGGATAAATCTTCCACTTGGGAGAAGTACGCAATGCTGTTCTCATGAACGAGACCAAGCACTCGATCCAGTGGCATTGCAGATGCGTCCAGGATCTGGTCGTAGTCGGCATCGTTCCCGTTGTCCTTCAGTGTGTCCTGAGACTTGCTTTGCATCACTTTACCGTGCAGCAACTTCCCAACCACGTGGAAATCTGAGAGGAATGGGTCACGAGCTGTTGAAGTTGTCGATGACGCCACCTTCGAGCGAGAACCAACAGAAGACGCGCCGCTCTTCTTGTTTCTCTTGCCTGTACTCGCTGCTGCGGCTCTTTGCTTCTTTGCGGTGGGGTATTGAGACAGCTGCAGCATGTTAAGCGCATGCCGCATATCTCCGTTACTGCTGTCGATGATCTTTTGAATATCGTCGGGCTGAGAAGCACAACTTTCGAGCGCAGCGACCCGAGTGAGGTGTTTCTTCAGCTGTGCCGATGTCACCGCGTTGATGTTGATCACTGTAGTCAGCGGCGACTGCATCACTTGGCGAGAAAACTTCCGGCTCAAATGGTCAAGATCGATCTTACTCCCTTGGACGTCACTGTAGATACAAATGACGGGGTAGTGGCACCCACCGGCGGGGTCGACCACATGCTGGTAGATGCGTTGCAGCTTCTCCTCAAACAGAAGCGCCTTGTCTTTCGACCACGTCTGCGGCCAGCTCTCGATCAGAATAAGCTGGCCGACGCAGCTTGCCGCTGAAGTCTTATTATCACTACCGGGCATCTTACGCTTACGTCCCACAGCAGTCGCGTGCCTGGACATGGCTACAGGAAGCGCTGAATACGCCGACGACCGATGGATAAAGTCGGAAAAATCGTCGACGCCAGACACCTGCGGCGTCCAAACATCCTCCTTCAGCATGCGTTCGTAACTCAGTTTCCCCGCAGCCGAGTTGTCTTCCCATTCCTTCACCAGCAAGCCAAGTCTCCGCGCGATGCACCGCACGGCCGTCGACTTGCCCGCTCCCGGCGGTCCACACAAGAAGAGCAGTCGCTTCTGGAACACGCCAGCAGTCGGCTTTGCATTCCTCTCTAACCACTCGGAGATCTCCTGCACCTTTTTCTTGTTGACACCGAGATCGTCCACTGCCTTGGGGGCGTACAAGTCTGCCCACAGCCCTCTATTACTCGCCACCTTCTTCTGTGCAGCGGCAACCCCTCCAGCACACGACGCCGCCGACGTGACGCTCATTGTATCATCACTTTCATTGCCACTGCTGTCAATGATCTCGATGGGCCCCGATCCATTTTCCGACGCTTTCTTCTCGCTCTTCTTCGCCTCCACCGGCTGCGAAAGCCACTGCGCCAGCTTCCGCGTCTTGCGTGGCAGTCCTGGCCGCGCACTGTCGCACACTTCGCACCTGGCGGCGTCTAAATCCTCGTTCAGGAAGGTGCACATGGGGCACTCCCACGTCTGCACCTCTTGTTTCATGTCCTTAGTGGCCTCTATTAGCTGTCGAGTCTGCTGCATTGATTCCGGTGGGGCCAGAAGCTCCACGTCCGAGTCGCTGCTGCTGCCGATGGACTCGCGATCGCGCTCCGCACTGGAAGGCGACAATACAGCATATATATGTTAGCTCCGGGGCCGCTGGGCGGCGTCCTAGGCGGCAACTTACCGCTGGCGGAGCCGCCGCCGGACGCGCTGCATTGGCTTAAATTTGAAACTTCAAATGAATATTTGGTATTGCACATATTCGAAATGGGTTTGAGATTGGGTACCACTAAAACCAAATCGACAAAAAGACGATGGAAGTGATGAATGAACGAGAGAAAGAAGCGTTCGAGCTGTCGATCAAGAGGTGAGTGACTTTGGAGCTCCTGCGTCTCGAAGGAGTGCACGATCTGAGTGTCGGAGTGTTGGTGTTGACTGCAAGTGTGAACGAGTATTCGCAAGAGCTGCAGCGAGTGCGGGCGGCGATGAAAGCAAAGCAGCAGCAGCTCAAATGATGGGAGCCACAATATGATCAACGCATCTGTACAGGTTGTGTACTTCCAATCCACTTTTACACGAGCTTCTTGTCGATACTCTGGTCTCTATTTGCACGCAACCTCCATCTACTGCAGCTGGGACTTCACATGCAGACTTCAGTTTTGCTGGAGACAGGCCTTGGCTCGCCAACGTCAGTTCGAGGTGGACGTTTGGCGGTTTCATGAGACCCGGAGCTCGACCTTAGGTGCGCATTGCGGCGAGGAGGTGCTCGATACGGTCGCGAACCATGACGTGCAGCATACTCTTCGTCGCAGCGTACGTCTCGGAGGCGAATTTGCACAACTCGTCGTTGGAGCTCGATGTGAGCAGGCGGTAGACAGGGAGCTGGAACTTCTGTTTGCCCTGCATCTCCAAGAACCGGCGCACAACGGGCATCTTGCTGACGACGCCGTTCTTGATCAAGACCAGCGCCCAGCGGAACAGAATCTCGGAGTTACGCGAATCCCACAGCGAAAGCGTGTCTCCTAAAGCAATCACCACGTCCACATCCGAGAATTTCGCTTCGAAGCAGCAGTCCAGGAAGTAAAGCACGAGCGGAGCCTTCCACTGCTTCGCCTCCTCCGACAGGTACAGCACGCTGGGCTGCACTGGCGTAGATGACGACCCCCAGTGGAAGGCCAGCGACTCGCAGTTGTGCATGATTTCTTGCGCGTCCGAGAGATCTGGCGTGAAGCGTGGGTAGCCCGGTTCATTTAGCCATGTATGGAACGAAATCTCGGCATTAAGATCAGTCCCCGCAGCATTTGCGAGCTCGGGGAAGCTCTTCAGGAAGAACGCGATCATCGTCTCGGCAGGGATCGACTGGAAGCGGTACTCAGCGCAGTACTGTTTGAGGAACTTGTCAAATACCTGTACATAGTAACTATTTAGTGACAGAAGCAACGCGTGGTCGCTACTCGTGAACCATGGTCCGTACCGTATCGGACCCCACAAGGCTTCGCAGGTAGCAGACGAACGCATAGCCCTTCTCGTACGCGCATTGGTTGTAGCAGTCACCCGGGTCGATGCCTTCGTTGAGCGGGACACGCAGACGCGTTAGAGGCGAATGCTCCCCAAGTGAAGAGACTTCCTCGCGAAGCAAAGCTTCTCCCAGTTTGGCGTCCACGCAGCTCAAAGCCCTGAATACAACAGGATCAAAGCGCGTTGGCGGCTAGCAACTTACCCAGTCTTGGTCGACATCTTACCTTCCGTGTGATACCTCAGTAATGCGCCGCTCCGCGTACATTGTGAAGCCTTCATTGAGGAAGAAGTCGCTCCACGTCGCGTTCGTCACCAAGTTGCCAAACCACGAGTGCGATAGCTCATGCGCCACTACTGTAGCAAGTGGACAGACAGCTCAAAGTGAGATCAAGCAACACGACACCACACAAGTGTCCTGCCATTGAACGTACTTGACACGAGCGAGCGATCACCGGCAATCGTGCAGGGCGACACGAACGTGAGCCGCGGGTTCTCCATCCCGCCGTACGGGAACGAAGGCGGCATGACCAGCAAGTCGTAGCGCTCCCACAGATAGTCACCGAAGAGCCGCTCGCCGATGGACAAGTACTCTTCCAGCACACCGTCGAACTCCTTCGTGGCCGCTTCAATCATGCACGGCTCCGTCCAGATGCTCGAGCGCGGCCCCACTTCCGCCTCCACCAGGTCTCCCACGGCCATGGCCACCAAATACACGGGGATGGACTGCTTCATCTCAAAGGTGAATTTCTTCTTGGTCGGAGTAGTTTCTGTCTCCGCGTCTTCTTCCTCGGGCACGTAGTCTTCTGCGCTGCAGAGCTTGGCGCTCATGACGCACACCAGCTCCTTTGGCACGACCACCGAGGCGGTGTACGTGACGCGCACCGAGGGTGAGTCCTGGCAGGGGAAGAAGCTGCGGTTCAGCACCTCCTGGCCCTGGGTGTACACGAAGGGCAGCTTCTTGCCAGCCGTCTGCTCCTTCTCGAGCCAGCACACGCCGGGACTCTTCGGGTCCGTCTCGTAGCGGATCGTGAGCTCGAAGGCGTCCGCGAGCCGCAATTCCTCGGGAATCTCGATCTCCAGCGCTTCTCCAAAAACCGTAAAGGGCTTGATGCTCCACTGAGCGGCGATCGTATCTTCTTCCGGCAGCGCGACGCACACCGAGTGGATGATCAAGTGAAACACGTCCAGTCTCAGCACAGTCGCCTCGCTACTGAGTCTCTGCACGGCCAGAGTAGCCACTCCCGACACTTTCTTCTTCGCCATGTGCACCTCCAGCTCCAGCTCCACATGGTGCGTACGGAACTCGCCCAGCACAGCGCACGTCGCGGGGTCAGCGGTCGTCGGGGTGCTCGTCATCCAGGCGGCCAATCTTCAAGTGAGCTTCGTCTACACTTGGCCAGGAATATCTGCCAATCAGCGTGCAGCTAGGCACCGGTACAAAACAGGTACACCGGTACAACCTGAATCTGATCCCGCATCTGATTCTCGCTTCATTTGAGGAGATGAGCACCAAGTTGTGGGACGAGGTGCAGGGCGATTGCGACGCGGCCCGGCTGCAGGCGGCGCTGGGCGGAGGCGTCGACGTCAAGGCACTGCTGGATGGCTGGACGCCTCTGCACTTCCTGAGCGAGAACCGGTCCGTGGAGACGGCAGCGCGGGCTGAGGGGATGGGACTTCTGCTCCGCGCAGGCTTCGACGTTAATGCCGTGGACGAGGTGAGAGGGTGGAGAGGAATTGGTGTTATCGTCGAATATTGACAGAAGCTGGTACTATTGGTTGGATGGTGCAGAGCGGGTGGAGTGCATTGCATTTGCTGTGCAAGAACAAGAATGAGGACCTGGTGCCCAGTATGCAGCAGCTACTGGCGGCCAAGGCTAATGTGAACCTGCAGACGACGGTGCGTGCGGTGAAGCGTTCTTGGTGGAGACGTGGGGAGACTGATGGTGCGTGTTATTGGGTTTGTTCACTGCAGGACAATCAAAAGACTCCGCTGCACTTGCTCTGTGAGAACGACGCCGTGTCGGCGGAAGCGCTGGAGGCGCTGCTCAAGGCCAAGCCGGACGTGAACTTGGTGGATGAGGTAACTAGTGCTGTGGTGGTGACGTTGGGTGCTCGTAACCTGAGTGTGATTGGAATTGATGATAGGATGGCAACTCCCCGCTGCATTATCTGGCGGAGAATAGCTACGTGTCGGACCGGATGTTCAGCCTGTTCCTGACGGGGAAGACGAACCTCAACATTCAAAACCACGTACGATTGGTTTGGAATGGAATTTGTTGCTATAGTGTGCGCTGATGCGACTGTGTTCTACGCTGTCGAATAGTTCCAATCGACCCCGGCTCACTACTTCTGCCAGAACAGTCGCGTGAGCCAATTCATGATCCGCGAGCTGCTAAAGCACAAGGCCAATTTCAACATCAAGAACAACGTAAGTAGATTGATAGCGGTAGCCATTTGCCGTCGCCGCTTTCGACTGATCCGTGTCTTTCCCTCATTCCGTAGATTGGGAATACGCCCGTCCACTACCTCTGTGAGAACGACGTCGTGACGGTGGAGATGCTACAGGAGCTCATGAGCGACAAACACGTGAACGTTACGATCCCCAACTCGGTTCGTCGTACAAGTACCAAGAGATGCCGTGCCCATTGTATTGTACTGACATGCCATGTTCGTCTAGCTCGGAAAACTTGCGAGCGACTACATCCCATCTCGAAAGCAAGATTGCCTTGCCTTCCTTCAGAAGTTTGCAGCGCCCAATCTTGTTCCCACTGGCGGCGCCTCACCTGCAGCTGCTGAAATTGGCGGCGAAGATCCGACCGAGTTGCCTGAGCCTTTGAAGAAAGCGCTTACCGCTTGGAACGCTTCCCTTCCGCCATTCGATGCTTCCTTCTACAACGCTGTCTCATGCGAGGCTGCGTTCG
>AWVW02034556.1:0-13683 GCA_000500225.2 Phytophthora pinifolia
TGTGCGGAGTTGCTCGTTCGGCGTCGTGTGTCGTCGTGGGATCGGAGCGACACGGATCACCGCCATCCCGAGGCAATAGTCACTTTAGCGATGGTGCATTCACGTTCACGATGGAATGATGACTGGCGCTGGCGCTAAGAACGTTTTGTGATGAAGGTCTTTTATAGCTTTTTGGTGGTCGTTGCTTCACATCTAGCTCAAACGATATTATCATTTTGATAAAGTACGGATAAAACATGATCGAAACCGCAGGAAATCGGGAGCGGAGGTGAACCAAGCGGTGGGACTGGAGACCTCCCTCTCAGCTAGCAGTCATCCCTTTCTGCAAATGTAAGCGGTGGACTCGTGTACTCTACCGGTCTCCGAATGAAAAGGAGCTGGGCTGGATCACGCCACGCAAAACTCAAGAACGAGGACCAGATTTTGGTGAGCTAGGGAGGTGGAGTGACAAACGCGATGCGAGATGAGAGAGATGATGAATTTGATGATGCTGAGGAGCCCCAAACCGGCGCGAGTGCTCAATTGAGCAATGAAGTCAAGGCTGAGAAAATGGTTTTGATCCCTTCACTTCGGGGAATCGCCACTCGTTTCGACATTTGGAGGTGACGATCCCCCAGTTCGCGTTTCCCGCTGATGAAGATGTGCAAGGCTAGAAAGTATCCACCCGAGGCTCGTAAGTTTATGGACGAGTTGAACGACGAACTTGTTCGACTGGACTGGGTATACAACGCAGACAGCCGATGGGCTTACCTGTACGCAAAACTGGTGGAGAACTACGGATTACATCAAGTACATAATCATTGAAGCAATCGCAGGAGTGATCTTGCAAACGTGAAAAGAAGCCCGTTTTTTCTGTTTGTTGGACTTTATCAAGGGCTATTGGCAGATCGAGCACTCGCAGATTCATCTATGGTCGTGTCTTGCCGCGGCTTTTGCTAAAACAAATGTATTTGGTTACTTAGGAATGGTTTATGCAATGTTATCGATGTATCTGCCAAGCGACTTACAGCCCGAGTCTACACAGCCCCTGCAATGAATTCCATCCTGGTGAAAACTGTAGGGTGTTGAGGAAGCACCCTCCAGCTCTCGTGCTCCAGAGAACCTTGGAGATCTTGTTCAGGTCCGAGTGCATCGTGCTCACTGAGTATTTGGAGTCGTTCATCCTCATCTTCTACGCCAGCTTCATCTGCGTCATGGTGCTACCGGTACTTCCGAGCGCCAAGTATCACGGAGACCGTTCTCGTGTACGGACTGCACGTCGTTCCTGGTGTTCGTCGTGGTCATCAAGCGAACGCTCGGCATGAAAGCGCTCTACCACCTCGTGTTCGTCCTGGAGACGCAGATGTCCCTCGTCCAGAGCAAACTTGTCGTCTGGATGCTGTTGACGCTGACCTTCCGAGTCACTCACTACGTTGCGTCCACGTATTGCTCTATCCGGCTGCCTCACTTGTGCGCGAGCAGGCTTCGACTTCACCTTCCGGCTCAATCTGATACGCAGTCAAATCTTCCGATCCGATCCGAACATGGCGGGCCGACGCGCTTGGTACGTGACGCTCGACGCAACCGGCACGCTGCTTAAGCCAGCGGAGCCTCCGGGTGAGACGTACTTGCGCTTCTGGGAGGCGACGTCGGGTCACTCCTTCTCCTCTTCTCGACGCGCAGCGGCCTCCGCCGCACTCACGACGCACTTCCCGGGGGACTTTAATCGGATGTCGCGCCACAGCCCCAACTTCGGATCTGACGGCATGTCGGACAGCGCGTTCCCGTGGTGGCGACAGCTCGTGCTCAACGTGATGAAGCGCGCCGAGGTGGCTGACTGTCTGCGGCACAACGAGGAGCAGGGCGAGCGGTTCGCGCGCGAGCTGTACGCGCACTTCGCTCGGCCGGAGGCGTGGACGGTGTTCACCGATGTACGGCCGACGCTGGACGCGCTGCGTCGGCAGGGGATTCCGATGGGCGTCATCTCCAACTTCGACGAGAGGCTTCACGCGCTGTTGGTGGGGCTGGAGCTGCGCGACTACTTCGAGGTGGTCACCACGTCGTTCGGCCAGTCCAAGATGAAGCCGCACGCGTCGATCTTTCACTCGACGTTCGCGCAGCTGCAGCGCGAGGACGGAGAGGTCGATGCGAGCAGCTTCCTGCACGTGGGAGACCACCTGTCCAGGGACTTCAAGGCGGCCAAGGACATTGGAGCGCAGGCGTTGTTGCTGTGGAGGAGCTCGAGCCCGCCGCCGACGGACGTGGAGGCGGCCGACGTCATTACCACGTTGGAGCAAATCGTGCCGACCAAGTAGGAACGTTGCAGACAACGGCACCAGCTGCCAGGTTGAATACATGTCGAATGCACGGGGGCTTCCACCCGTGCGTCACGCAGGACTTGCTTGCCAGCCTGCCGGTCGGAAAACGATCGGCGGTTTTTCGCGCCGTCGCTTTCCCGACTGCGCGACTGCCTGAAGCGGCGGCGCATATCGGGAACGGCGTCACAGAGTCCACAGTGTTTCCCATGGAGATGGCGGTCGAGCTCTGCGTTGACGCGGAGGACGTTGCGCAGGTGGCGGCGGAGCTGCAACGCGACTTCGAACGGACCAGCGAGGCGATCACGAGAGACGTGGTAGACAGCGACGACCCGACGCATTGGCTCGACGTGCTGACGGCCGTCGGGAGCGAAGCTGTCGGTCTGTCGGCCGAGCTGTCGGAGCGTCTGGAGACCGATTTGATGCCGCAGGTGGTGCAGCTCCTGCTCGGCAAGTCGTTCGACCTCAGCGCCGTGGAGCGCGTGAACGCGTTCTTGCAGTGGACGCTCGTGGACGTCGGTGGACGCTTCCGGCGGGGCGACGTGTGCCGACTGCCGTGTCTCGCTCGGGTGCTGGACGCCCACCGGCGGTTCTACCTCTACCACGGCACGAGCAACGATGCCAACCAAGAGGACGACGCGGAAGGCAGCGAACAGGACGAGAACCAGGCGGAGCTTCGGTTCACTGTCCGAGACAAGACCGAGTACACGTCGCGGTACTTCCTGCGCAACCTCGCGTTTTGGGGCAAGCTGGGCGGCTTCTCGCTGCTTCTCGACGTGCTGAGCGCTGGAGACTCGTCGTTTGAAGCGCTGCAGTGCATCCTACGCACGCTCTACGACGTGAAAGACCACCTGGACCCCAAGTTTATCGCTCAGTACTTCCCAAAGCTGGCGGACGCAGTGCGAACGTTCGTCGTGAAGCTGGAGTCGACCGAGTTCTACGCGTTGTCTCGGGCCTCTCTGCTGGAGGTCGTGCAGGTCATGGAGCTGCTGCTCGTCAAGATCCAACACGATATCGACGTCACCGAACCAGTTGTCAAAGCCGACGACTCGAGCGCCGAAGAAAGCTACAGCGACGCGCTTCTAGTACGTGAAGTCTGCGAGCAGCGGGTGCAGCTTCTCCGTCTGGAGATCTCGCTTCGGTTCTTCCAGAGCGGCTCCTTGGAGAAGCGCATTTACGGCCTCACGGAGATCGTGGTGATCATTACGCGCCTGTACAACGACCAGATCCAGGAGCAACCGGAGCCCACCGCCGCCTCGCTCTACGCTGTACTGAGCTATCTCGTCGACTGGATGGGCGACAAGCAGCTAATGCAGGAGCTACTAGGCGAGAAAATGCACGTGGAGCTCATCAAGCGGTCGACGTCGCTCTTCCAGTTTGCGTCCGAGCTCGAGTGCTTGCCGACCGAGTGGCTCGATCTCGTGTGGAGCTGCTACCACGCAGACGTGGGGGACGCGGTCGGCGCTGAGCACGAGCCTCGGCCGGTTCAACGACGCCACGAAGCTTCCAGATCAACGATCCAGGACTTGTTACTGGAAATGGTGACGTTCATGGAGCTGCCGGCGCTGAAGCACTTGGTCTGCCGTATCGAAGCCGTCAAGGCGAAGCTGGACGCCAAGCAACTTGATCTGCTCGCGGCGATTGCAGCTCGCAGGCTTCTCACCGAGGAACCTTCGCTCCGGCAGCGAATTGTGCGGCATTTGTGGCTCGTCGTGCTCCCGTCCGTCGAATGCGACGGCTTTCGAGATGAAATGCTGCTGCGAATGCATGAAATGCTGCGGTTGGAAGTGACCGGCGACGCCTGCGGAGAGAACAGCGAAGAGGTTGCGTTGGGCAAGAGCTGCGCGATGGTGGACGAGCTGCTTGGTTCGTGTCTGAGCAACATTCATCGACGCGAGAGGCTGACGATCTCTCTCAAGCTCTTGACCCAGCTGTCGTCTCTAGTAGCCGAGACGGGAACTGTGGTGTCCCCACCAAGCCTAGTGGACCAGTCGTACGTCCGCAGTGTACTGGATGAGACTGTCAAGTATAAGGAGCAAGTGCGTCAAGCTCTGCAAGACTCCGACTGGGTTAACATGGAGGACGACGCGCGCGTCAAGCTGGTCGTCCTGCAGGACCACGTGGGTGAAATCAAGAACCGACTGCTAGCGCTTCGAGCTGCGTGGGTGTTGGACGAGTGTGGCGGGGTGATGGAGCCGTCCTTGGCCGAAGAGCAGCTGAATTCCGTATGGCAGCTCCTGATCGTCGACTCGTTCGTGCTGGACGAGGCGGCGCTCGGTTTCCAATGGATCGAGCTCTGCATGCACACACCGCTGCAGAGACGACTGGACACCGAGACTGCGTCTTCTCCTCGAGGGCTCATGCCGCTGGAGATGGCGGAGTATCTGCTCGCTACAAAGTTCTCCACCCTGTCTGGCGATCGAATCACACTCTCGACGCTTGGCTGCTTCCACAGTATCTTCCGTCGCATCAACCTCGTCAAAGGCGGCCTGGAGGTGTTTGCCACGCCCCCAACCGGAGAAGCACGAGGCGGAAGCAGCTCGGACGACGACAAGGCAGAGTCCGTGGAGCTCATGACAGGCCAGCCTCTTGTGGGGATGGACGAGCTGTGGCAACTGGCTGTTCGTGCGACCGACTCAGCCGTAGCGGAGGAGGCGATCACGCTGCTTGCGAGCTTTCACCTGGCGTTTGCCCCGAGCGTCCGACACACGGAACTCCCTTTCCAGTGTAAGATGCGCTTCGTGGACAAGTGCATGGCGTTCATCTCGACAGCTAAGGCGAAGGTTGAGACGATTCGAGCATCAACTTCTCCCGTACAAGTGACTGGAGAAAGCTACTCGACCGAACTCGAGACCAACGAAGCTGTTGTCAACCGCTGCGTTGACTTGCTGCGGTACTTTTTGGAGGCCTGTAAGCTTGGCGAGGACTCGGCCGAGAAAGAAACCGAAGAAGCGAGGATGGAGACGCTGGAAAGCAAAGCGGTCGACATCGCCTCGGGCGTAAGCAAAGTCTCGAAGAGGGCGTTCCGTATCGATCACCTGGAAGAGCGTCTGCCGTACCTGGAGATCTACCCTTCGCCACTGAAAGACAGGCAGAACGATAGTTCTAGCGGGACGAAGCTGGGGGATCGTACGGGTCGTCGCCCAAGCTGGACGTTCCGTCAGCAGCACGCTCTCCTGGACGTCATTGTCGATACGAACGAAGAAGTTGATGCGGACGATGCGAACCCTACAGAGCTGGTGGCTTCTCGAAGAGACGAAGAGCTGCTTCGTCGCAGCTTGGACAGCCCGGCGAGTCGTCATTCGGACTCGGATTGCTCCCCACTGAAGACCGATGCAAGAGCTGATCCCTTCAAGACGGGGAGTCCGAGCCAATCGAGCATGCGATCGCCTTACGCTCGAGCGAGCGTACGCTGGCCCCAAGCTCCGTCTCCCCAGCGGGGGCCCGATTTAAGACCCGAGGACGTCAATCAAGCGCTGAGTGACGTGGGTGAGCTGCAGCTAGCTGAGGAGACGTCAACCGAGTCGCCCAAGCCCAAGACCAGGTACGGGATCATGACTCAAATTCTGGCAAACCAAGGCTCCCACTTCGACGTTCTACTGGAGCTCGTGGACTGGGACGAGTCGACGTCGCAAAGGACTTGGGACTTGCTGTGTCGCTTGCCGACAAACAACGAGCTGCTGTTCAAGATGATCCGGTTGCGCTGCGCGGAAAAGGACGGCATTGTGGACTGGTCGGACTTGCTGGACGGGTCGAGTACTCAGCGACTGCTGTATGCGCTTCGACTGGTGGAAGCGCTCTTGATCCCAGTCGAGACGGCAGCAAGCGGCAACGGAGGGCTGGATTCCGGACGGCGACAGTGGAGAGAGCGCTTCGTTCGGTTGGGTGGGGCCAGA
Organism: Phytophthora pinifolia; assembly: GCA_000500225.2. Classification (NCBI taxonomy): domain Eukaryota; phylum Oomycota; class Peronosporomycetes; order Peronosporales; family Peronosporaceae; genus Phytophthora; species Phytophthora pinifolia. Next base: position 6,191 of record AWVW02034556.1, read on the forward strand.
CATCTGTACGAAACGCTGTTGAAGTGGCCACAGGAGCACTCACTACCGGCTGAAGCCTCGCGGGATGGAGACTCGATCGTCTCTCAGTACGCGCAGAACCTCCGGGCGACGTGTCTAGCAGCAGTGATGCGAGTGCTTGACTACTTTTTCCACTGGAATCGACTGATCTCGACGCACAAGGAGACGCTGTCGCCGTTTGATCTGCGCTTGCAGAGCTCGACGTTGCCTGGGTTTATCAACTCCATTGAGCTGTCGGCGATGCTCCAAGTTGCGGTACAGCTGACAGGAAGACTTTGTACTGGAAAACCAAGCTGCGAGGACTCGTTCTCTGAGGAATCAGCAGAGGCTGTCTACTGCGGCGTGCAGATGTGCTGTTCTCTCATGCGCTTCTCGCCGCGTCTCACTGCGATGGTGTTTACCGAGGGTGAGAGCGTGGCAAACGGGGGATCAACTCATGAGTCCTTCTCTCGCATGACGATATCTGGGTGGCTGAAGGCGCTGCTGGTCGATTGCTCGTCCAAAGCTACACGGGCGCAGGTCCTTGGCGTTCTGTCTGAGATGGCGATGGCGTTTGGTGCCCTGGATGGCTGTAGCCCTGCGAGAAAACGCTTCGAGCCGCTCGTCGTATCGGCCTGCGACCTCATCTCGGGCGAGTTAAGCGGCACTTACACCGACGTCGCTTTGGAAGAGCTTTTCGCATTCTGTCGAGTGCTTCTACGATGCGGTGGACATCATGTACGCACACATCAAGCGATGGGCTCTGAAGAGAACAGCGAAGCCACGGAGGCTCTATCAGCAGCACTCGTAAGGAAGTGCATTCCTCGTCGCCTTGTTGGCCACCTCCGCCGACTTGTCTCGAAGCGCCAAGTTTCCTCCAACCCAACGAGTACCAGGGCGTCTCGAAACCGAGAAGAAGGCCTTCTAAGCGGCTACTTGCAGCTCTTGGCCCTGCTTGCCAGCACTTCAGAGGAGCTGCGTATGGCGATCCTTCTTAGCGGCCCGGACGATTCAAGCAACGAGGCATTGGTCGACAAGGAACGGATGATTCGATTCGTTCATGACCGACTTCTGTTTGGGGAAGTAGTGAGCGATCTCGACTTGCCACGCCCTCCTGTGTGCAAGACGAGCGCAACCCGTGACGTGGCCTATCACTTTCTGTCGAGTTTAGTGTTTCCTCCATCGAGAGTAGAAGGTCTGGGCCATCGGAACCAGGATGCACGTACTCTGTTGACCAGCCTCCGTGGGTATCAAGAACGCGTACTGGAGAGCGTCAATCAGGGAGGGCGGCAGTGGAAGTATTCTCCAGCGGATTCCTTCCTCGATACGGACCAGAGCACGCATCACGCTGGACTGGTGAACCCCGGCTGCATTTGCTACATGAATGCGCTCGTACAGCAGCTTTTCATGACGCCAAGTTTCGCCGAGGGGTTACTGGCGTTAGATTGCGCTCAGATCAAAGCTGACGAGTCCTCGTCGGCGTGGAAAGAGGAAGTCGAGCAGCTACAGAAGCTGTTCGTGTCTCTGGCCTTCACGAACTCCCGATCCTGCGATCCCACGGCGTTCGCTCTTTCTCACAAGGACATGGACGGCAACTCGACGGACGTTCATGTCCAAATGGACGCGGACGAGTTCTTCTGCCTGCTCTTGGACAGACTGGAGATGGTTATCCGCCCGACGTCGTCTCTTACCGTCGAGTCGGAAAGCCCCCGAGATTTCATGGCTCGCTGCTTTGATGGCGTGTTAGTGAACCAGATCCTGACGCAGCAGGGCAACCTGTCCGAGCGGGAAGAGAAGTTCTTTGCGCTGAGTCTGGAGGTGTCCAAGAAGCGGCATCTAGCGGAATCACTGGAGCTGTACGTACAGGGCGAGTCTCTGGAGGGGGAAAACGCCTACTTCTGCGAGCGTGAGCAGCGCAAAGTGTCGGCCACGAAGCGAGTTTGCATCAAAAAGCTTCCTCACACGTTGGTTTGCCACCTCAAGAGGTTCGAGTTTGACTACGATACGATGGAGAAGATGAAGATCAACGACTTGCTGGAGTTCCCCATGGAGCTGGACATGTTCCCGTACACAAGCGAGGCGCTAGCAGCAGTGGACGCGAAGGACAAGTCGATTCTGTACGATCTTGTAGGCGTCGTGGTGCACTCGGGGACATCTGACACGGGGCATTACTACTCGTTTATCAAGGACAGGCACGAGGCCAAGAGCCAGCGATGGCTCGAGCTGAATGACGAGGTAGTACGCGCGTTTGACGTTGCCACGATGGGCGACGAGTGCTTCGGGGGAGAGGAAGTGGCTCAGAAATGGGATTCCAGTCTAGGCACGTACTCTCCTGTCGTGCAAATGAAGAGGAGAAGCGCCTACATGTTGATCTACGAGAGACGAACGCTGGCAGAAGAGTCCCTTGTAGCAGAAACCGGAGTGTCGTTTACGCTCAGTGGCGAGGCCAAGCTACTCGCGACGCAAATTATGCGGGAAAATGCGCGGTATGAAGGAGTTGTGAACGCCTTCGACTCCAGCTACGAGCGATTTATCGGCAACTTGATGGAAGACGTGGCCCGTCTACCTGTCGATGGCGACCCAGCAATCGCTCGACAAGCGTATCAACTTGGCTGCCAGTTCGTTTTCGGGATCAGCTCACTGTGTTGTAGAGCGTCTGACTCCTTGACGTCTTCACCGGTAGAGGCGTCGGAAAAGGGCTCGAGGCATTGCAAGATCAGCGCTCTGGTGTCGACGTGGCTGTCGGGATATGACAAGAGCCCCTGCAGTGCGGCTAACGATGAGCGAAGGCAGTTCGCCCAATGGATTCTAGCGGAGGTGGTCGCTCCACCGACGGCAAAAACTGCTTCGGCGGTTGAAAGTCAGCGCACGTGGCTGTTTGACCTTCTCTTTCTCAGTTCGGAGAGCTCGGAGCCTGCAGAAAGCTGCTTTGAGGTTCTCTCGTCTGCTGTCTCCATCCTCGAGAGTGAAGCGGCTGCTGATAACACTGACGCAGTGGAGTCTCTCACGGCCTTCTTCCGTGAACTGCTGAACATGTTCTACCTGCGAGAGGGGACGATCGAAGTGTCCGATCCTGCCTCTGGCTGCGTCTTGCCGCTGTCAACGGATGCACGCGTCGACGCGAACAAGCTGCTTGGAGAGTTCTTCGACAAGTGCGTCAGCAAATCGATTGGTGCGACTGCAGAGAGATCCGTGATCCCTTGTGTGTTTCTGGTCCATCTGCAGTTCCTGAATCGGTTTCTACATACGCTGCAAAATCCCTTCGAGTCTTTGGATATTATCGCGTTAGCTGCAACCAAGCAGGTATCTGCTCGTGGAATTGCGCCTCTGGCTATCGAGGTCACAGCGTCTACCCACAAACGGGACCAAAGTCTTCGAGTGTGCACGTTTCAACAGGAAACGAAGCTGCTAAGGCATTTGCTGGAGCGCTACAACGACCCAGTTCCTCCACCTCTGGACGCCACGCTAGTGATGAATCACGCTGCGCTGAAGAACATGGTGCTTCTGGACTTACAGGATATCGCGCTGCCGTTGCTGACTCGTGCTGTGTTTGAGAGCGAGTCTCCATCGTCAAAGTGTGTTCGACTCGTGGCTTTCCTCATTGCGGTGCTGGAAGAGGTGAAGGACACGCACGCGGACAACGTCTTGGCTCTCTTTGCTGGAATTCTGGATGCTGAAGACGTGCGGATCCAGGCTGGAGAGGAAGGAGATGAGCTGTCGTGGAGTGCGCATCACCACGTTTTCTCGCCGTCGCGCGGGCTTTTGGAGAGCGTCGTCTACCACCGAGACCATCACGGGTCGAGCGCCTACACCCTGTTGATCCTAGAGTTCATTGTGCATCGTGCTGCCAGCTCGTTGGTTCTGCAAGACCTTTTCAGGAGCCACCCACAGTTCCGCAGCCACGTGAACTGGATCACCGACTGCTTAGTGGCGCAGCTGAGAACTCCTAGGTCCGAGGAAGCTCCGTCAGCGCAAGGAAATGAAGTTGAGACGCTCTTCAGTGAGATCGAGACGGCCTTCGGGGTGCCAGTTCCCGCGCTTTGTGCAGAAGATGCAGCTCATAGTAGTCAGGAAGAGGGCCAACAAGGGCTGATCTCGCCAATTGCTGCGGAGGACGTGCTGCTGGAAGCGCTTGGCCAAGAAAAGGAGAATCAACACGAGCCCACCAAGCACAAGGTTAGCCGCAGTCGGTGGCTGGGAACGGATGACGTCGGGCCGGAACACGAAGGCGCAGAAGTTGAGGACCCCACGCCAGACTGGAAGCCGCACCGAGTCCGCGAGGAGCTCTCGATGCTGCTTCGAATAGATCTAGACGTCACACACAACAGCGCTCGAGAGGCGTAGGAGCTTAGGTGATGAAGACTCTGTATTAGCTGGTATTGGTGGTTCTGTCGGAGCCTGCAGCCTCGCCACTTTGTGGGCGCTTGCGTGTTTGATTCACTCGAGTAGCAGCTTTCTGTCTTGAACCTGAGGCAGATGATGCCGGGCGAGATCTGCTTCGTCTGGCCTTGGCCGAGGAACAGCGCTTGGGCCTAGCAGCTCGAGCTTCAAGCTTTGTGCTCGTGACGAGGCCACTACCGCACGTAGCAGAGCGACGAAGGGTTCCATGATGCAGCTGTGGGAACGTGCTTCTTGCCACTTCGCCGTCGTGTGCGCACGCAGAGAAGTAGAGCAGTCGGCTACGAGGAGAAAGCGCTGCTAACTCGCTGTAACGCGATTCTCCTTCACCACAATCGAAATCGTCACTACCGAAGTTTGAGAGGGAGTAGCACGTAGACACCGACGGTGATCGAGGCGAGGAGGTCGAGCTCGCCCCTCTGGCTGTAGTGAACTCGTCAACGACCCAGGGCCCCACAGGTGAGAGTGAGAGAGATGCCGGGTCCTTCTCACTATCATCAACGTCAACCAGGTAGAGAAAACTGTCGCTGTAGCTCAAACTCTCGTGTCGATCTTCCCTGGGCTGCGTTCTTTCTTGCTGCATCTCGCGACGTGTGTGCGATTTACCCGACAGCTTCTTTGATCGTGAATGGCGCGGATTCACGACAGCAGCTTCGGTGGACGGCCGTTCTTCTGGATGATAACTGGAGCTGGAGCTGGGCCGGGATCGCGGGGTGGCGGTGGATAAGGACCTGAAATCCCGTTCGACCGCGTGATTGCAGCTTGCCCTACTGCCTCCTCGACTTGTAGCGGGAGGGGCTTCATTGATGATCGCTGGGACGACCATTTGGATGGTGCTTTCGGTCACGAGTCGACCGAGGTAACAACTGGAGAGTGGACGCTGCAGAATCGGCCCGTTGCCTGCTGAGAAACTTGCTCCGACAGGCACTTGAGCGGCAGCTCCTTCCATCATCTTCTCCACAGGATTCTTCAGATGCTTCCGTTGGTGTTTCTGAGTCGTTTTCCCTTGATTAGTACTGGGCGGTGACTTCTCTAGACGTACAAGCTCTTGCCTCTGCTGGTTGTGGAACACCTGATCTCGTAGGTCGCGAATGATTTGCTCCAGCTCCTCATCCGTCCGGGACCGTGAGGGAGAACTTGGCTCGCCTGCCCGCTTCAACCTTGCAGCACTCACAGGCCGTCGGTTGGTATACTTGACGTTGTCGTCGTTGCTTTCTGATGATACCCAGTGTTCCTGTGTTTGACCCAAGGACTCGATACTGTGCTGGTTGGTGTGGCTGTGAAAGCCCCCCACATCGCTCTTGGGTCCGTAAACGCTCCTTCCGGCGCACACGATCAAGGGTGGGCGTCCTGTCGCCTCCGGCTCACCTGATGCCTCCTCGGGCCTATCCGCAGTGATGTCCCCAGTAATACCGGACACGTCCTTCAACTCGCAGCGCGGTCGGGCGTGATTTCCTGTGAATTGCCTTGGCTGCCGTTTATCAGGCGGCTTCTTGATGTGGACATTTCCACGAGCTTGACCGGGCCTGAAAGCAGAGGAGGGCGGCGGAACTGCAGGCTCTTGGTAGTAGTAGTAGCTGGCGTTCTCGTCACGACAGGCTCGAGTGTACGCTGAGGCCCCGACACCGCCGTTTCCATCACTTCCCCACCGCATGGGCAGAACTTCGAGCTAAACTTGTGGGGGAAGCGGGGTTGCTTCTTGCCTGACATAAATACCTTCATTATATTGGTGAGCCCAAGATTGAACAACGCGAACTCGGCGCTTTCCCTCAGTAGAAGTACGGGTACAACGGGTCGAGATAGAACTCGAACGGGTTCCGCAGCATGTCGAGATCCTCGTCGCCAAAGAGCCCTGGGCGGTGCGGCGGTCGCAGAGACCACGGCTCATCCCCAAGAGGCAAGAATGGAGGAGGCATCGGGAGGTTTAGCGGTGGTGCCGGCAGTCGCCCACCACTGTGCCACCGCCAGTGTCTTTGCTGGTGAAGCATGTGCTCACGGAGTCGACGTTCCTGGTCATGCTGGTTCCACGCTTCCATCCGCTTCTGGTAGCTCCAGTGCGCGATGTACAGGGCTTTCGGGTCGCCGTCAGAGCGAATCATGGGGTAATCTGCAAGTGAGACTGCAGGGGTTAGTACAACGACGCGGTCGGTTGATCTTGTCGCAAGGAACGTACCGCGTAAGAGGAACTGCTGCCACAGCTCCGACGAGTCCTGCAGTTGATGCAAGTACTAGATAAAGAAGTCAAGGAGCTGCAAGATGAAGTCCGTGGCAGAACAACAGAGCAACATCCCGCACCTTGTTCGTCCGGGTGACTCGACAGAAGTCCGGCACACACAGAAATCCCCCCACCCGCGCGAGAAGCGGCTCAGGCAGTCGACTGAGCTCTGCGTCCGATGCCACCACGCTGGATCCGCTCGAGAACGTGGGGAACAAGTTGCGCTCCAGTCTGTGAGACGGCAAAACCTCAATTAGCCCTGGAACAGATTCCGACATTCTACGTTTTGTGCAGCAGCCCACCTCCAGCGCAGGATCTCCAGGTTGCAGCGCCACTCGTCAGTGTAGACCACACGGCCCTGATTCAGATCCTCCCGCTCCGTTCGTCCTCGTGGCTTGACAAACTCGGAAATCCTACCAAAAAAAGTGTCCAAAATGTCAAATGATTCCGTCGTCCACATCGGTCCAACCGAGGAGCTGCACGCACTTGAGGCTCAGCTGGACACTATTTTGACTCGAGACCAAGTGGACGAAAAGTTTGCTGCCCACCAGCAGCGCCCGCACGTGCACATCCGCGTCTTCTCCGGCCATTGGTGACATTTTCGACAGTTTGTAGCATTGCGCCGGCAGTAGATTCACGTCCCCCGCGAAGCTCTCGAGGCGCGCCACCTCTCTCTCCGAGCCCTGAACTGCCCATCCGTGCTCCTGTAGCAGCGTGTGAGTCATCCAGAGCAGCGCTCCAGCGGTCGACACGACGGCGCTCATCTAGGATTTCTCGTCTTACTTTGCGACACTTCACCCAAAATGCAAACAAATTAGTGGGGGCCCTCCGTTTTTAGGGTCGGCACCGCTGAATGGTATCCTCCATAGTACAAACATAATAG
>KV730800.1:0-23977 GCA_000500225.2 Phytophthora pinifolia
TTTCTGTAGCTTGCACGAGCATCACTTATTTTCAAGACGTGGCATTGATTAAGTAAAATGCCGTATTCGGCATCCCTGGCAGCATCAGTAGTAGCAACAACGCTGAGAGCGCAGAACGGGGACCCCACGACCCATGGCTCCGGGACGCCATGGTAAAAGAAGGCATCGAGCTGTACGGTGCAAAAGGCAGATACATGGAAAGCTTGCAGAAACGCCGCAACTACACCATACAGTTATTGTCACTTCATTTATCCCAATGAGTTCGCGCCACAGATATACGAAGTACTTTATCCATATGCATGGTGTGCCTTTCGTTCCAGAGCAAGCTTGGATTTCCAACTTTGAAAGCTTGGGATGTGAGATGCGCCAAGCACTTTGCGATCGTAAGAGGGCGCCACGTGCTGGCTCGTCATCGTCGGGGAATGCTCGTCATCATCGGGAATGTGCTGAGCCTGCATCGCCAGTGCCACCCGCCACTGCTCGCCGGCGCTCAACTCCCAAACCTCCCAGCCAATTCGCTACAGAGATCATCGATGCAATGCTCAGATGATCCTCGATCATCCCTGCGTGCCTGAAGCAATTTGTTGGTTTTCAGAATCTTCAGCGACAGCCCCCCCCAATAGAGCGCCCATCCATGATTTTCGGCAAGCAAAAAGCCGTCTCATTCCCCGATTCGCTCGAAAAGCCAGACGTCGAAGACAGGAACATCCGGTCTTTTGGGTCCGCTTCACGCCGCCGTCACAAGCAGACTCGAGAGACGCCCGCCCCTCTCCTCCCAGTCCGTTCAGCAGCCCGAGGGATGCTGAAGGACTGCCCGCAGCACCAGTGGATCAACCAGCGCTCGCACGAAACCCGCACGGCCTTTTGGCAATCGGAATAAGCTTCCAGTCCAGACTTGATCGAGTACAACCTCCTTATCATGAGGCGACCGTCCATCATGGCAGAGCAGCTCCAGGATCCGATTCAGCAGCTCCACGGCTTCGAGGCCCTGGCCAGCGAGAATCTGCGGCTGGTGCTCGACTTCCTGTGTATCAGGGAGCAGTTCGCGCTGCTAAGCAGCAGCAAGGAACTGCTGAGTCGGGAGCCGCTGGCGCCAGTCGTGGTCTCGTACTGCGGCGAGTGCGAGGCCTGTCGGGACAAGGCGGAGCATCTGTGCATCCAGAAGTTCAAGCACGAGTCGTCAGACTTCTGGAAGGCGGTGCTGAGGCACTCGGCGCCCTGTGGCCTCACGGAGCTGCGACTCGCCAGTTGTGACGGGTTTGATGCTTCGGTGCTGAAGAGTGCCGATGCCGAGGCGGCGCTCAAGCCGCTCAAGGTGCTGGAGCTGAACAGATGCACCACCATGGACGCGGAGGCTCTTGGCTTGCTTTCCGACCTGTGCGGCAGTCTAAGGGAGCTGAGGCTCCGAGACATGGCCGTGGACTGCGCGGCGCTGAAGAAATTGCTGTTCAGGAACGCCGCCACGCTGCGCGCCGTGGACCTGCTTGGCTGCCACACCGTCAAGGGAGAAGACGTCCGCGGCATTGCGCAGTGCACGCAGCTGCGTGACTTGAGCCTGTGGGGGTGCCACAACGTGGACAATGCTGCCATTGTGCATGTCGTGCAGCACTGCTCGCGGCTGGAGCGACTGAACCTGCGCTACGCGCACAAGGTGGATGATAAGGTGGTGGCGGCTATCGCTGCGAACCTGCCGCAGCTCAAGGACCTGAACCTGCGCTACTGCTACAAAGTGTCGGACAAGGGGGTGCAGTCGCTGTGCGAGTCGGTGCCGGGGCTGCGCTCGCTGAATCTGTCGCAGTGCTCGCGCCTGACTGATGTTGCCATCAAGCAAGTGGCTGCGCGCATGACTCGGCTCAAGGAGCTGCGTCTCTGGGGCTGCACGAAGCTCACGTCGGACTCGGTCTTCTTCATCTCGGAGGGGCTACCCGAGCTTACGCTATTGGACCTGCGCAGCCGCGACAAGCTCGAGGCGGTCATCGGCGGACCCACTGCGCTCAAGTTCCTGATCCAGACATACCGCAGCAAGCTGGCGAGATGGGAGCAAGCGCAAGGCGAACAGGCGGGCGTGTTCAAGCGCCACGCAATGGTCGCGGCCGCTGCGTGAACGCCCTGAACGTTGTCGCTCGGCTATGCCGACGTCGTGTCGGCCTCTGTCTGCTTGCCAGTCGCGTGCTTCTCCTTTTCTTGCTTGCTGCTACCTGCTTGACAGGTTCTCACTGCGCCATTCACTTAAGCTAATGCACATACCCATTCTAACCATCTCTGGTGAGCGCTCCTCTATTGCTTTAACAGCAACCAAGAATCAGAACAGGCGCGTGGTAAGTCCATTAGCATATCTCCTCCAGCAACGAACGCAGCTGCAGCGGAAGCGAGTGGCGAAGCACCAGCAACGTATGCAAATCGTCAGCGTGCAGCGCGCTAGACGTGGCTGCCAACGACTCGCGCAGGAAGGTCGCGTTCTCTTCCTCAACCTAGGGGGCAGATGGATCCAAACAAGTATTAGCCAAAGCTATTGAGCCCATACAACACCCTGAAGGCCTCCGCGTACCTTCTTGAGAAGTGCCTTCGTCACAGCGCTGGTTGAGAGCATCGATGCGTCTTCGCTCTCCATGTTGGAGTCATCCGTCTCACCCTTCGTCTCCTCGTTAGCTTGTCGCTGTTGGCTGTGCTTCGCAGCCGACATGGACAGTGCCATGGCCTTGGCAAGCAACATAGCTTCCTCGTCGTCGGAGTTCATACCATCCATGTCTTCTGCATCGTCGCCAGCGGGATTGTTCGGGGTGGGCGGTTCATACGAGAGCTTCTTGTAAAGCAACAGGTAAACCGTATCCGAGACGGTGCTCGTCACAAGTCGGTTGATCTCCTTCCAGTCCGAGCGCTCCACCTTCGTGTCATTGAACTTGATCCACGGAGACAGAGTCGAGTCCTCGAGATGGAGCTGCCGTGTACTTTCGTCACTTTCCCGACAGAAGCTGTAGTAGTGACCGGAATTGGCCGTGAGCCCGGAGTGCACAAGTACACCGTAGAGACCGTAGTGGCGCGACTGGTTTGTCTGCTTCTCACGCAATGAACCGCCCTCGACTGACTCGTACACGGCTTGCTCTTCACCGGCATTCAGCGATGGCAGCGTCAAGAGTGCTGGAAAGCGCACGTCATGCAAACACTTGCACGCCTTCTGTTGAGACCAGTCGTAGTACATACGCTTGAGAGTAATGATAAGGTGCTCGGGAGGCTCGAAGATCACTGTGTGCGTACGCGACTCGGTTTTTCGCTGGCACACGCTGCACATGAGAGCATTGTCCCCAGCCAACGTGCGCGTTGCGACGAAACGCGATAGCATTGACTCGATGTCGTGTCGCCACACACGCTCCGAGAACACCAGCTGCCCGTCTTGCCATTCTGTGCTGTAGTCCTTCTTAAACGCCACGTGCACGTAGGAATCCTTAATGAGCTTCCACTTGCCACCGATCACAGCAGGCGTCGCCCCGGTCGTCGCCGTATTTGCCGACGCCCCACTACCGGATGGTGTGACGACAGAGATTGTGGGCTTGGAAATACTACCAGGTACACCCTCTGCGCCACTCCACCACCCATCCAGCTCTGTCCCTCTTTCGTTCAGTGTCAGCTCGAACGGAAAGCTCGACGGCAGGAAATCGTTCATGCTCACGCCCACCCCTCCCGCCATCGGGCTCTCAATTCTCCACGCACCAATAATGGTTCTCTTCCTGTTGCTGTTTGCCTGTGAAGGCTTGGATGTGATCAGCAAACCGTCCAGGGATCCAATGAGCTGAGCATGCAATACGATGCCAAAGTTACCTTCCACCGTACGAACCTCTTCAAGCTCCTCGACAACAGAGAGACTTAGGAACCGTCCGAATGCTGGCAACGGGGAGCTCGTGATTTCGTATTCGCCATTGAGCGCGTTTTCCAGCGGCTTGACAATGTCTTTCACCTCGCACTTCGAGTAGCAGATATGGATCGCTACACCAGTGGTGCCCTGGTTCAGATTTGCTTCCATACCAAGCGGCGTGTGCTGAATTTTCGTGAACCCGGTGGGAAGAGTGTCTGGTTGCGCGCCCGACGTCCACATCAACGTCAGATCCATCAAGCTCTTTACGGCAGCCGCATCACTGCTCGGTGCTGTGCTTTTGCGGAAACAGATAAAAACAGGCACGCCTGCAGTGCCATCATTCAAGTTCGCAGAGTGGCCAGCTGGGGTCGTTTGGATGCAGGTATAGTGCTCGGGGACGGCATCGATTTCGCCGTAGATAACGCACACGTCAGTAATGTAGCCCTCGGCCGGTGTCTGCTCGCGTTTCACTGCTAGGTACAGCGTGTGAGGTGATGCAGTCTGGGCCAGCAAATTCCCCGGGCGACCAGAGCACGTTTCTCGAACCACCTGTACGCCTTCAGGCACCCGCTCGTCTCCACGTAGTACCACAACTCCCGAGATAGGCCATTTTACCTTCACCTTTCGTGATGTTTGCACGCCTTGAATGGCAATCGGTTTGCCTCTACCGTCACCAATAGTACCGCTCATTGTGTACAGAAGCGCCGGCTGCCCTTGCGACGATAAAGCCACCGGGGGATCAGGAGTGCCGCTAACGCCGGCAAGCGCAGGTCGCAGCTCCACGTTAACAAGCTGCGCACTTGGTACCTTCGCATTTTTCCAATAGCCTGACATGCGATACACTCTTGGAGGAGCAGTCGCTGTTGTTGTCACAGCCACAGAGGTGTCAGCGGGCACGACGGATTCGGCACCAGGAGCAGATCCTGCTGTGATCGAGTCTGACCATGTTGATACGCGTGTAGCGACGCAGGACAATTCGCCCTTGTCATCCAGTGACCCCTTTACCAGTAGCGCACCCGAAATCGGTTCGGAGACGGAGCGTAGACGCACTGCCTTTCGTCCGCGGTCCGTTTCTTCAGATCCCATCCAATCGCCCTGAAGTTGTGCGGCAGCATCGGTGGAAGAGCTTTCAGCTGGGAAAAGCTCGATCACTTCATAGTCGTTGTACTTGGGTACTAGACGCGGGGCACGGAAGACGTCAATTGCGAAAATTGGGTTGCCGTGGCCACGGCGGACCATCAGTTGTGCAGGTACAAATGGCTGTTCGTCCGAGGCAGGATGCGCGTGGGGAGCTGCAGAAAACGGACTTCCAATTGACTGCCAGCCCTGCTCCAGGTACGTGGGGACATCGTTGCCTTCGACGAGCTCCAAATTCGTTAGGCATGGCTCGTTACCCCCAACCTTGAGCGCAAGGTACTGCTTCACCGCATCTTCATGGCTTACGTTAAGTAAATGGTCCACCATTCGATACCCTGGGATACCGCTGTTCACAATTTTCAGGTCCGTAATGGGCATATCGCACCGATAGCACAAGTATACCTTCGAGCCGTCCCCTTGATTAAGGTCAACTTGGATCTGCTTGAAGCCGTCAGGAATCGACTCGTTGCCGTAGACCACTTGAAGATCAGTAATGGGGGAGCCATTTGGTTCGCGGCGGAAGAAGAGATACACTTGCTTCTTTCCGCCCGCAGTGGAGCCGCCACCAACATTTAAATCTAGTTCGACGCGCTCAAAGCCCGGCATGGAGGGCCTTGGGTCGGTACTCAAACCGACCTTTACCACCAGCTCCGTGATTGGCATAATACGTTCGTTGTCATCCTCCATCGATGTATCTGTTTTCCGCTCGGGGCATCTCTTCACACAGAGATAGACGTAAGGCGCGCCAGTACGATCCTTGTTCAGATCCGTGTTTAGACGCTCGTAGCCCTCTGGGGTGTGGATGTCCATTGAAGACCCACTCACAGCAGTGATGCTTGTGATGGGGGTGTAGCGGAGGTCGATCATGTTCAGCAACAACTCCCAAAAGTATTCACGGTTCACCGATTTGTTGCCGCACGTTTTGCATGCCAGAATCGTCGCTTGATGGCCGCCAAAAATCGAGGGGATATCACCAGTAGTGCCTTCATGCTGACTCATTTGCTGGCTGAGCGAGTCAATCAGGAAATGTGCGAAATCAGACGTGTCTTGCTGGCGTCCATTCTTGAACTCTGAAGGCAGGCATCGCTGGAGAGCATGAGTCGCCAGAAAAGGGCGCTGAGAAGCGGTCATCTGGGCGAAAAGATCTTGGATGGTTGCTACGACATTTCCACTGTGCACTGAACCGTTGTTTGCGAAAGGCGCAAAATAATGTTGGGCGTCACACGACAAGATCAACCGCCGGAAGTCCTGCGTCATGTAAAGCGTCTGCAGAAAGCTGTTCTGATAGCATACGTTAGTCAAATTCAGCTTCATGTTCACCATGCCGGCGTAATATGGCTGTAGCTCAGTAGGCTTCTTGACCAAGTCAACAGGCGCAAGTCCACAGAAGTCAGCCGCGTAAGGTGATGCGAGGCACTTCCAGTCCCCGGATCCGTCGCCACGATACCATTTCCCGTCAAAACGAGAGGCTGCTTTGTCCCAGTACAGCGTGCACGCGTTCGACTGCGACTGAGTCGCCTTCTTGAACCTTGCATCCAGCTTCCACGCTCCATCTTCCGTCAACCGGGCAAGACCACTCAATTTGCCGTCTTTCTCTACGTAGGTTCCGCGAATGTACTCACCCACAAAACTCTTGTCAAGAGATACATGCATTCGGCCTCCAGTGGTTTCCCACACGGTGTCGCTCATGTTTCCGACTTCCAGCAAGTGACTGAATGCCAACGCTGCCGTACGCTTGTACTCGTCCAGATACTTCAAGTTATTCAGTTTTGAGGAATGCAGATCAACAGTAGGTTCTGATGCTGCACCTGAGTCCATATCCATGCTCACGGGAGAAGAAACAGGCGTTGCATCAACCTTGGGCGCGGGCAAAGCCATCACAGCTTCAGACGGATCAACAGTTGCAGCAACAGGGATCTCTCGTGCTGTCCCGCACATGTGGCACGTCGTGTCTGTGGCTTGGTTTTCCATGGTGCATGCTGCACAAAACCAAGAGCTGGTAGGTTCTGTCGCCATGGGATGGTTCTGCTTTGCAGCATCCTCCGCCGCGTAGTAGAGAGTGGTAAGGCCGTCGCCTGTCTTGCTTTCCTCGCTTGAGTTGCCCATTTCGGGCGTCATTTGAGTCGTTCGCGGAGTATCACAAATGGAGCATTTTGCAGCAGTCGCGGTATTCAGCATGGTACATGCTTCACAAGACCAATCTACAGCAGGCTTTGGTTGTTCGACTAGCGCCAACGCTGTGCTGGTAGACTGAGCGGTCGCAGAATGGGCGCCTCCACGTATCTCGGGTGCACCATTCGCACACACACTGCATTGCTTCAGCTCAATACTGTTGATCACCGTGCACTTTTTGCATCTCCAAAGCGACACGTTCACTGGACGACTGAGCGATGGGAATTCGGCGGATTCAACTGCACTCTGGCAACCACAGAGACCGCTGCCTCGAACATGACATACGCAAGCTACTGTAGTCATGCCCAGCGCAACCAGCTCGTGGCCCTCATGACAAATGATAGCGCACGGGCGACAGATACTACTCCCGTGCACTAAATTGCACGTTTGACACCCGTACGATTCTTGTTCAATAGCACTTCCATCCGTGCTAACTCGCGTACACGTAATAGTTTCGGCTTCGCTGTTGTCTCCACCATCGCCACCACCCGACTGACCAGCGTGAAGACGGGCATAAACGTTCCCCAGAATCGAGTATACTGGTCCCGTGGACGCACTACCGCTGAGAGACTCATAATTCCATTTCATCAGCCACGTTGCGGTTTGCTCCTGGGGTGAACTCGTTTCACCCGGGAAAATTAATCCGGTACGAACCAAACTTCTAGGCTCCGTCCGAAGAGCAAGCTCAAGATCCACTGCAACTTCAAACACCATGCCAACTCCACCAACAGCAACCGATAACATACGTTCAGGAAGCTCGTACGTGATCTGAACGTCGGATGAGACTGCAGCCGGACCTCCAGCAACACGGAGTACGCGAGAAAGTGGATTACTCTGCTTCTTTGACCAAATGTATAGCCCCAACTCGTACATGTGAATCCCAGAGACCATCTCCGAGCTTACTTTAACCAGCATAGCAGTGCCATCAAAATACTGGAGCGATGGATCCACTCCATCGCCACTAGAAACCTTTGATATGTTTGCTGCTTGTGCCAGCAAAGGAACAAGATCCCAGAATGAGGCTTCACACAGTGCAAACACAACAGTGCTCCGAGAAGATTGTGCTCCATCAAAATCATCTCCCGCGGACGTAATGGACAGTGTCGATTGAAACCCGCTCGCAATAGAGACCGGATTTTGTCGCCACAAAGCGGCGCCAGAAGCTCCACAATCCACCTTGAGGCCATTGACGTCTGAGGTTGACCCCTCTGGGAGAGAAAACTTTCCACTGCCGAAAAAATCACGTCCAAGGGAGACCGCGAACGCATTCTTTACGGGCATCACCTCAGTTGACGTTGCGGGGGCGAAGTTACTCACTGATGAAATCGTCCCGTCGTGGATGGCGTCTGAAGATTGATAACCTTCAAAGACACACGCATGATTTTGCTGCTTCGATAGATCCATCAGCAACCGCTCGGAATCACCCACAAGCGGGTAGTATCCCACGAGATGCCCTTCGCGACCAGTTAAAGCATTGCCGACGCCCCACTTTTCGTCGAGGTTGGAGAGTAGCGTAGACCAGATGCGCAGGTCAAGAATTTGTCCGTAAAAGCAACTTGGCGCCTTTCCCTTTTCAGTCGGATCGCAACTTTCAAAGCTTCCACCGATAGTTAGCAGCGACGCACCAGGAGCAGATGGTCCGGCCTCGTTGAGCGCCTCTGATCGTGCAGTTTCACCAGCTACGGCGTCGTCGACCAAAAGAACCACCCTGTCTTGGCTAAAGGACAGTGTCACATGACAAAACTCGCCGAACTGCACCGCATCACGAGAGGTTACCGTATAACGCCCCCCAGCTATCTGCCACACTAAATGGCCGGCGCTCGTCAACGTTAGCTCGAAATCGTGGCCATTAGCAAGAACAACTTGTACCCCGTTTTCCGCGGGCGAACGCTCTGGACGAATCCAAACTTGAACGGTGAACTCTGTGTGGTCCGAGGTCGAAAGCATTGCTCGCTCCAGTACCAATGTGCTAGCAGGATTGCCTTCCGGGGAAAATACAAACGCAGGCAAGTCTATAGAATCCATCATCGCATTATTTGCGGCAGCGAGGGATACCGCGAGGTCGAACTTCGTCTCGACGGTTTGTTTACGTGCAAGCCACACGCCTTGTTGCTCGCCACGCGACCATTTCATGCGCATAAAGTTCATGTCCGAGCTGAAAACCGCCGAAAACGGCGCGGGGTTGCTGCCTTTGCTGGAGTTAGGGATCGACGGTACATTCACATCCGAGGGGCGCTCCGTGCCGCATGTCGTGCATTTTGTCGCGTTGGCCTCATTGTTCATCGTACACGCACGACAGTTCCAGGACGGCGCTGAAATGGGCGCCATGGGAGCACTCGCAGTCGATGCTCCATCCTCGTCGTGCAGCTGCCTCCAGTGTCCCTCCAGCTGCCACCCCGAAGCTTCCATCGTCTCCGGGTGTGACAGCAACACCTGCATCTCCGGCATCTGCTGAAACAAATAGCCCGTGAGCTCCAGTGTCTGCTTCAATTCGGGATCCACCATCGTTGCCGTCACTTCGTGTGCAAAGCAATTGGTCGTCTTCTTCAGCAGCACCGATCCCGCGTTCTGAGTAGCTCCGTTTCCATGCTGGTCATTGATAAACTCGTCCACGATCCATTTACCCTCCACCGACGGCAACATCGCGTCCTGCTTATCCGCCGGCAGTACCCACGCACAGCTCCTCAACAGCCTCTCGGCTTCTGCGGCCGTGGGTCGTTCCACACGCGACCCAAATGCCTTACGCATGGCGCGTCGCAGCGTCATGGCCTCTGCTTCATATCCTCGATGACAGTGCTCCAGCGCCGCACACGCCACCAGCAGTGGATGCACCATGCTCTTCTCCTCGTCTTCCTCACTAAACAGTTGCGCCAGCTTCATAATATTGGGCACATTCTTCTCGTACAGCTCCGACGAGTGCTGGAAGCCCACGAGCAGCTCGATAAAAAGCCACAGTGCTTGCTCTCGCGTGTCTTTCGGCTGGATCTTAAGGTACACGGCATCCAGTAGCTGCGTGGACACGGCCAGCAGCGCGTCCCAGCGCTTGGCCAGCTTGAAGCCCCGCACCGTCAGGTGTGCCAACCGCACGAGCCCCGCGCAATGCAGAGACGGATGCACCAGCAGCACACGCAGAAGTCCCAGGAGCTTTTCCACGCTCACGTTGGTGCTGGCCAGCAGCAGCGCCAGGTCTTCAACCAGCGCGAGGGACTCGGCTGACTCGACGCAGAGCTCGTCCCAGTACTGCAGGCGATCGGGCGAGAGCCCCAGCGCCGCGTCCACTTGCCTGACACGCTCGTCGTCTCCCTGACGCTCCTCAGAGGTTGCTGCGGCGCGGCTCACGGCCGCACAGACGCCAAGCAGCGAGCGGAACTGCTCCGTCGCCGCCTCCATCTTGAATGCGGAATGCGGGCCTCCCCCTCGTGGATACGGCTCTGCGATTGGCTGAAAGTGGTTTGAGCACTGTAATTGGCTCAACACACTTTGAGTATGATGGTGGTGACTTTTGAAGAGCAAGGTACAGCCTGAACCTGCAGGCCAGTCAAGTCAACCAGTGCATCAATCAGGAGCTTGTTGCGCTGTTTCATCATGGCCAAGAAGAATCGCGCTGCGCTACGCCGTGAGAAGAAGAGGAAACAGAAAGAGTCGAGCACGTCTGAAGCTGTGACTGGAGCAACGGCGGACCTGGAGAAGCGCGAGCAGAAGACCATCTACGATAGCGACTCGGACTCGTCGGGCGACACGAACCTCGCCGCGGCCATCCCGTTGCCGTCGCTGGAGGACGGAGACAAGGTACGCGACTTCATGCAGGAGCTGGAGCAAACGCAGCAGCCCGCAGGAAAGCGCGCGCGCGCCGAGGTGGAGAAGCACGCCGTGGACCAGCGCAAGAAGCGCTTCCGCGAGGAGAAGGCCGAGAAGATCGTGTGGCGCAAGTTTGACCGCGAGAACCATGCCTTCGAGCAGTTCTATGAGCGCTGTTTGGGACTGGACAAGGACGAGTTCACGCGCTTCCTGGCCAGCCTCAAGGAGCCGCTGCCCGTGCACCTGCGCGTCAACGGCAACTACACGAGTTTGAGCGAGATCGTGACCGGCTCGCTCGAGCTGGACTTTGATCTGAGCGAGGTGACGGTGCCCACTCCCGTTGGAGGGGGCGAGATGCACGTGCAGTTCGCGCCCGAGCCGTGGGTGCCCGAAAAGAGGCTCTGGAAGCTCTCGGTGGACAGCAAAACGTTCCGGAAGGTGGAGGACCTGCGCTCTCTCAGTACGTACGTGCGCGCGCAGGGCTCACTGGGAACACTATTACGTCAGGACCCGGCTGCTACTGTGCTGCCGGCGTTCTTGGATGTTCAGCCTGGACAACGCGTGTTGGATCTATGTGGAGGTGGCGAGCACCGTGCGCCCATTGTGACGGAGTATCTGTCTCCTGCGTCGCCTGCTGGCGCGGGAATTGAGACCAGCTCCAGTGCCTCACGTCTGCTGGTTGTAAATGAGCGTGACGCAACGGCGGCCGCCTCGGCTGTGCGAAACCTGACGCGCACTCTGCCGCTGTCGCGCGAACTAGTTGTCACGGCGCACAAGCCCGAGGACTTCCCTGCTCCTGAGACCGCTGATGCGCTGTTTGACCGCGTCATTTGCTGTGCGCCATGCTCTGGAGATGGTTTAATCCGCAAACTTCCTGAGAAGTGGCGTACGTGGAGTCCTGACCAGGCGCTGGTGCACCACCCGAGCCAGCTTGGAGTGGCTGAGCATGCACTGACACTCGTGCGAGCGGGTGGCGCCTTGCTATACAGCACACGGTCAATGAACCCGATCGAGAATGAGGCGGTGGTAGCTGAGCTACTTCGCCGCTCCAAGGGAGCATTGGAGCTTGTCGAGACCGACGACGTTCTTGAAGACCTTGTCCGCTCCAATGGATTGACGCAGTGGGATGTTTTGGACTTGCCGTCCTGGGACGACGCTCCTGAGGACCAGCGGCATCGTCTGCGCCCCTCCATGTGGCCACCTACGTCACAGGAACAGGATGAGATGCATCTCGAACGCTGTGTCCGTCTGCTCCCTCACCAAAATGATACCCATGGACTTTTCCTCGCAGTTATTCGCAAGGTTCGCGAGCCGGAGAAAGCTGCTGTTGCCGCTGGTCCTTCCCCACTGCCTCAGCCCAAGACCAAGTCTAAGACCGCAGCGTTCAAGAACAAGAAGCAAGCGAAAGCGGAGAAACCGTTTGGTAGCTTCACCACCATCGACAAGAAGCACCTGTCGTCAATCCGGTCGTTCTTCGGTCTTCGTAGCAACTCTGCGTTTTTGGAGCGTGCCGGCATGGCTCGGCAGAAGCGTGCGGTCCACTTGGTGACGCCTGCAGTTGCAGAGCTCGTGACGAGCCAGCTCCGTGGACGGTTGAGCATCTACCACGCTGGGGTGCTCGCGCTTCGGCCAGGTACTGGGATTGAGGCTCATGGCGACGAACTTACAGACGACGGCGCCCGGGCGCTGTTGCCGGAAATGAATGCCCGGCTGTTGAACCTGCCTCAAGACGAGTTCGCGGCGTTCTTGGAGTCCCGCGAAATGTGGTTGAAGAATGCCGGAGAGCAAGCACGCAAGCAGCTAGCCGAGATGACCGAAGGAAGCCTCGCCGTGGCACTGGACGACATGGAGCCCGCTCAGACCGGTGACCGAGACATCGTTTTGGTGGCCGTGAAGCGACACAATTCGTGCTCGATCGTCTCGTCTTCGGCGGCAATTGCACGGATCAAGGCCCTTCTTGAGGAGCTCAATGATACTGGTGGGGATGGCGAGGACGGCTATGACTCGTTTGAGTTTGAAGACGAGTAGATAGAAGCAAACCGGACTGGGAACAAGGCAATAATTGTTCTTGAATGAACAGATCTCTCATTATGGATAACCTTGCAAAAGCGGTCTACTTGTTTTGAACGTGCTGCGAGATGAACTCAAGCACAGTATTCGCGTCTTCAGCGACCCCAACACCGTGGGATTGGAAGGGCATATCCGGGTACTCAGGGTTTACCCGGACAAGTTGCACACCGTCCGTGCATGCAATGCGTTCGTTCGGTAGACGCAGCACACCGGGAGTGTTAAAGCCAGCGCCAACCTCGAGGATGGCGAGCTTCTTGCCATCGTTTCTCACGTGGTCCAGCACTTGAGCGAGCCACTTCTCGTACACTGCACGTCCCTCTTCTAGTGCGCTCTGGAGGAACGAGTCATCCACGCGAAGAAACAGGAACATTCTACCACCGCATTGGGGGCACTTGGGGATTCCAGCAGGGTCTTCAATCCTGTACGTTTCCGGGTTGAAGCTCTCGAGCGCCTTCTCCATGAACGGGCGAGAACTCCAGACACTATCTTCTGAGCACGGTCTTGAGCACTGAATGCGGCCGTATTCGCCTTGCATGATGTACAGGGACTTTGCGTCGAAGCCTTCCTGCTCGAACACTCCGTCGGCGTTGCTTGTTTTGATGAAAGCAGAGCCGGCGTTGCGGCTTTCGAACGAGTTCACGATCGTCTTCACGTAGTCGTACGTTGGCGCCGTGCGATGGCGCACCCAGTCGAATCGGACCATGCTGATCTGCTTGAACAGATAGCCCCACATGAGGGGTTCGTCCCAGTTCGTGTATCCGATCGAGCTGTACATCGTGCGGAAGCTGGGGATGATTTTTCGGATGCCGGGGTGGAACTTCTTCATGACGGCCTCCGAGGTGTAGTCAAGCCCAGCAGCGGCTGAAAGCCCAGCACCGCCAGCCACAAGCAGGTAGTCAGCGTCTTGGACAGCACGAAGAGCGCTTTGCAAGGCCGAAGAAACGGGTGCTGGAGGCAAGGTCACACTGCCCGGACACTTGCTCTCGATGTAATTCTTGTACAGGTCGTAGTCACGCTTCAAGAAGGTGTTGAAGATCACTTTCCACCCGCGGATTTGCTGGTGGTGGTCAGCCAGCCACTCGAGCACACTGTCGACAGCCAAAGGCACAGCAATCTCACTTGGAAAAGAAAATAATCCTGTAGAGATACACGGGAATGCAACCGACACCCGTTCTTCCGCCTGGTCACCAAGCTGCTTCAACAGCAAGTCTAAAGACTTGGTGTAGCAAGATTGAAGCTGGGCGCGTTCAGCATCAGTAGGCTGGGAGCCCTGGCGCAGCTGAGGGCCCACCGTGTGAAGCACGTACGCGGCTGGCAACGCGAAGCCCGGAGTGATCTGCGCATTGCCCACAGGCTCTTCATGCGCTTGGCGAGACATGATGTCGTGGCACGCCGCACGCAGACGCGGACCCGCCATGCTGTGGATTACATTGTCGATGCACTTGTGCGACGGCTGAAAGCAGCCCAGGAGCGCCGAGTTGGCGGCGTTCACGATGGCCGTAGCCTTGAGGGTCGTGATGTCACCCTTCCACAGCGCGATCTGTTCGAAGCTGCGCGATACGACGGTCGGCAACTCCTGCGCGTCCACAATCGTTTTCTGGTGCTTGAGCTCGAGTTTGAGCAGTTCATCCATCTGGCTGTAGAGCTCTTCTTCTAGCTTGCCGTCGTCATTGTCTTCTGGGGGTGGACGGACAACCAGCAAGTGGTGAACGATCTCTCGGATGTCGGAGCTGGAGGCGTGAGATAGGTGGTGTAGCGAGTGTCCCTCTTCGGTTAGTAGTCTGGAGGCGACGGACCGTAGGAGAGTATTGTAGGAGCCCGATACTGAAGATTTCATGCGCAGCAAGGAACTTGGTTGTGGTGTGTAGCTTGTACGAAGGAGACTTCTCTTTCACGAGGCTAATTGAACAATGAAGCAACGGGTGCCGAGCTTCGGAGCTGCTCGACCGCTTGTCACGTTTTTTAGGTAGCCAACCCGTATTTGCCTCAGCATTCGTAATCAAAGGCTTCGGTCTGGAAGAGCTCCAGCACGACCAACTTGCACTGCCAAGTCCCGCTTGAACTACGACCATCGCCCGATCAACTAGAGCTGCTAAATTATCTTGCCACTTGAAACTTGGGTATCGCTGACGACACCTGCACCTCCAAAGTTCATAGCGCTACGCAGCCAACGTAACTCGCGTGTACCCCAACGTGTTTGGTTTGGTTTTGACTTGATGATTGTATGGTGCATAACCCGTAGATGACCTTCATCGCGTCCATTCATCAACGGTACCAAGCAGCAAGATGGCCGAACCCGTCAAGATGGAGCAGCAAGCGGCGCCATCCAGCGAGACCCCGGAGCCCTCTACAGCGACCACTACCCCTGTTGCCACTGAAGAACCTGTGCGTGAATGCCGTGTTGGCGAAGCTCCTGTCAAGAAAGAGTGCGTACAGCCCTCGGTATCATCAATTGTCTACTGCACTGCCTGACAATGATTTTGCCCTAACGTTCAGGTTCGTGAAGCCCAAGCCAGCGCCGAAGCCTGCCACGCCTGCCAGTACTGAGGCTGGCGATGTGAAGGACACGGCGGAAGTGAAGGACACCCGCGACGGCAAGAAGAAGCGCAGCGGAACCTTCAAGAAGCGCCCCGTCGACGCTGAGCAGGACCCGGCGGACATGCTGTGCCGCCCCGTGGCCTCCGGTGAGGGCTGCCCATTCGGAGACAGCTGCAAGTTCAGTCACGACCTGGACGACTACATGAAGCGCAAGCCCAAGGATCTGGGCGAGCGCTGCCCGGTGTTTGATGCCATCGGCTTCTGCCGCTACGGCGTGGCCTGCCGGTTCGCCAAGGCGCACATCGAGAAGGCGGACGGCAGCTACCGTAACGTAAAGCGCGAGGGTTACGTAAAGAAAGACACTCACGATCTGGGCGATGAGGTGAACGACTTGACCCACGACCTGCGACTAAAGCTTCGCAAGAACAAGTACGACTTCCAGTCCAAGCAGCAGATGAAGAAGGGAACGAAGCAAGGCGGCAAGCACCAACAAAAGAAGAAGGACGTCAGGCCGGAGGGCGAGGCTGCCGCGCCAGCCACAGTGGCTGCGAAGGTTGGCGAGGAGACCGCGGCTGGGAAGATGGAGACTGCATTTGACAACGCGAACATTGAGCCTGCAGCGGAGAGCCCGCTGCTGGCCGAGCGCAAGCCCGTTGACTTTAAGCGGAAGATCTATGTGGCCCCGCTTACGACCGTGGGCAACCTGCCGTTCCGTCGGCTGCTGAAGCAGACTGGTGCCGACATCACGTGCGGTGAGATGGCCATGGCAACCAATCTGCTCAAGGCGCAGCAGTCGGAGTGGGCGCTGCTGCGACGTCACAAGAGCGAGGACGTCTTCGGCGTACAGCTCGCGGGTTCTTTCAGCGACCAGATGGCCCGTGTGTGCGAGCTTCTTGCTCGGGAGACGGACATCGATTTCGTCGATATCAACATGGGATGCCCCATCGACGTCGTGTGCCGTTCTGGAGCTGGATCGGCACTTATGACTCGCCCGCCGCGGTTGCTTGAGGTCGTCTCTGGCGCATTAACCGGACTGGAACTTGGCTCGCGTATGCGCACGGGTGGCATTGTGAACGCCCCTGGCCTGACCGTGAAGCTTCGCACCGGATGGAGCGAGAAGGACCCAACCGCTCACAAACTTGTGCCCAAACTACAGACTGTGCGTGCATCGCAGGCATACGTGAACGCTGCGGTTGTCACGGCCGACTTTAAGTTGCGTGCTACTCAGTCCGTTGACGCCATTACGGTGCACGGCCGGTCACGCCTTCAGCGCTACACCAAGAACGCCGACTGGGACTACATCTTCCAGTGCAGCGATGCGCAGAGGGACCGCGTCGACGACACGCCGTTGCCGCACGTGCCGTTCGTGGGCGGAGGAGATGTTCTGTCCTACGAGGAGTTCGACGCTCACCTGCAGAACGGCAAACTGGACACTTGCATGCTGGCGCGCGGTGCGCTCATCAAGCCGTGGCTCCCGACGGAGATCAAGGAGCGTCGCCACTGGGATATTTCCGCCTCGGAGAGATTCGAGCTTCTCCAGGACTTTGTCCGCTTCGGTCTGGAGCACTGGGGATCTGACCAGAAGGGAGTGAACCGCACGCGCCGCTATCTGCTCGAGTGGCAGTCGTTCCTATGTCGCTACATCCCCGTCGGCTTACTGGAGACGCTTCCGCAGCGCATCAACGACCGCCCGTCGCCGTACTACGGGCGTAACGATCTCGAGACCCTGATGGCCAGCGACCAGGCGGTGGACTGGGTCAAGATTTCCGAGATGCTGCTGGGCCCCGTGCCTGAGGGCTTCCAGTTCGTGCCCAAGCACCGCGCTAACGCGTACGTCGCTGCGTAATGGATCCACGGTACGTGCATGGTGTAGTTGAAGCAGTAGGGCTTTCGACGAGATAAATAGATCCGCATCCGCATTTGCCTGATGGTAAATCATACATAGATCCACCAGCCATATTCCCATCGAGCAACTTGCTACAGACGGCAGACTTTCCACTCTCCGTGCAGATTCGAAGAGAAATTTAGACTCTAAATGGGTGGCTACAGCAGTCGTGATCAGTGTCCATGTACGGGAACTGAGACGGTCCTATTGAAGAACGTGCGTGCATCCAGCGGTTTCTCGCGGCAGTGCTTTCAAAGCGCTTTGCAGTGTCGCGCAACCCCGGACGAGCAGGTTGACTTTTTGGTTTCTTCGGATCGGTGGAATTCACTGTGAATGCTGGAGGAGAACGAGCGATGTGGGACAGGCGATTTGGCTGGTCGCGCGTCTGGGCTGGACCATCTCAAATCAAAAGTTTCTTTAAACCCTCCTTTTCCGAATTTGCTGCATTGCGGAGCTACGTGTGTCGCATCGCCAACACTTTTAAGTGCTGGCGATAGTAAAATCGCGCTAACAACGCCTCGGAACTTCCGAGTGTCGGAAAGCACTTCACCATTTACACAGCATTGGCATTCGGCAATCATGGCCCTCTCCCTCTCTACAAGAGACCAGCTGGCTCAAATCACAGGCTAGGGTTAGCATACAAACGTCGAGTTACCCACCGTCCCTTCGCAGGCTTGCCCCGCTCAGGCTGTGCCCAGCTCAGCACTAGTACAGTAACCGAAAGTCGTCCGAGACCGCAGGCCGCAACCCACTTCCTTCCGATGCTCGAGAGCGCCAAGGCGGACCCCCTCGAGGACGCGGAACCGCGTATAGGAAGCCTGGACAGCATCAGCCGCAGCTCCAGTCTCTCGCCCCTGTCCAGCGGCGTGCTGCCCCCGCCGCGCCTCAACGTGGGCGTCTTCTCCAAGCGCAAGGGCGTCCGTTACCACCGCGACGGCAAAGTGAGCAGCTGCCGCTTCTGCGAAATCCTGCGCTCGCGGGCCGAGCACTTCCTGTACGAGGACGAGCACATCGTGGTCTTCCGCCCGCTGCGGCCCATCGTGCCCAGCCACGTGCTCATCGTGCCGCGCGCGCACATCCGTAACGTCAACAGGCTGGCACCCAAACACCGCGACCTGCTCGCGCGTATGCACCAGGTGGCCGAGGCCGTCATGGCCAAGGGCCCCGAGAGCGGGGAGATCACCGACCCGCAGCCTGAGGATCTCCAGGAGGGGTCCCAGAGCGAGATTCGCGTGCGCTACTCGTTTCACGTGCCGCCCTTCAACAGCATCGACCACGTGCACATGCACGCGTTCCACGACGACCCGCACAGTCTGGGCTACTACGGCCGTATCAAGTACTGCACCGAGTCGTGGTGGTGCCGCTCCTACGACCAGGTCATGGCCCGGCTCGAGGAGCTGGCCGTCGCCGGTCAGCAAGGCGCAGCTGCTGCCGACATGGATGACTCGTCGTCAGCTAGCTCGTCCGGCGATCTGTCGATGGACAGGCATACAGCGTGAGGAGTCCCGATCACCTATTTATTTGCAATGTAACCCAAACCTATGGTTCTCGTATCCGTTTGCTTCAGTCGCTGCTGCCGTACTCGAGCCGCACGTGTGAGGACGTGCCGCGGCGAGGCGTGGCCGGCTGCCATCCGCACAGAATGGCCTCGATATCTTGCAGACTGCGTCGACTTGTTTCAGGAACGTACCACCAGGACAAGACGACGCCCGTGAGGTTGCACGCCATGACGATTCCTACGCAGAGGCTGAACACCGACACTGGCGTCGGCATGTACTCGCGCAGCCCCGGCAGCGCGTGTGCGAGACTGATATTTACGATCGCTTCCCAGATGACCACGAGACTCACAGCGCCCATGCGTTGCTTCACGGCAAACAGCTCGCTGACCATGATCACGGGCACAATGCCGAGCCCAAGTTGGTGGCCGGCGTTGACCAGCAGCATCGCAGCCCAGCCAGAATCGCTGAGCGACACCCCATCGTCGTCTGCTTGATCGGTGTTCCTATAGAGGGAGACCAACAGGAAGGCGCAGGCCAACGCCACCAAGTAGCACCCACACTGCAACGCCGCCGGCCGTCCTCTAGTGTCAACGAAGTAGAAGCAGGCCACTACACCCGTCGCGGCCGCCACCGCGACAGCCACGGTCACGGCAATCAGTCCTCCTTCAGCACCTTCGACAGCGATTCCAAACAGCGTGAGCACGAACGAGGCGTTGGCGCGAGTCCCCCCAACACCTCGGCTGCTCGCTTCAACAAGCGTCGATGTAATTGCTGGTTCGAGGAGAAATGCGCTCACAGCTCGCAGCGTAAAGAGTGCCGTGCAAAGAAAGATGGGGCGGAAGAAAGCGCCGTGGTGGCGCCGCTCACTCGCCGCCAGTACCTTTGCGTGGATGATGGCGTTGGCTTCGTCCTCGGCGATCCGTTCGTCACGATCAAATAGCTTGTACAGCACTTCGAAAGCTACCTCCCGGTCGTCGTGGCGGGCGATGAGCCACGTAGGCGAGTCCGGGAGCTTTTGTGCGAACAGCAGCAGCACCAACGCCGGAGCCACCCCAGACAGCGCCAGCACCTTCCATTCGCTGAGGTTGAAGCCGATATACCGCCGACTCAAGTACATGAAGATTGCTCCAAGCGCCAAGTAGCAGACACCTCCAAGCGCCGAGAAGAACATCTGTCCGCAAATGACTCGTCCGCGGGTGTGCGCGGCGCTCACTTCGGCCAAATACACCGGCACAATGACGTAGATGATTCCAGCTGCAGCCCCGAGAAGATACCTCCCAATAAGCACTGTGAGCTCTCCGTAAGAGACTCCGACGAGCACCCAGCCCACGATAAACGGGATAGCAGCCAGCTCCAGTGTCCCTGCTCGTCCTAGTCGATCCCCGCAGTATCCAGCCCCAGCAGCGCCCAGCACCGTGCCCAGGTACAGACACGAGCGGAAGAAGAACTCGGCGTGCTCGTGTCTGGCCCGGAATACATCCACCTGCATGTTGTAGAGTCTGTCGGGCGAGATCGGAAACAGCGCGAGCCAGGCACAGGCCACGCCTGCCGCCCCCATGGCGGCCACGTGCAGCGCGAAGAAGGCATTGCACTGCTTGGCCAGTCGCTTGTGGCGGTACTCGGGCCTGCGCAATATCAGCGCAAAATAGCTCCGTCAGAGAGGGGCAGCATGTGACAGGAACAAGTTGAAGGGATGGGCGGCGTAATGCTCGTACCGCGACGAGTTAATCGGCGTGTTCTCGTCACTCGGGGATAGTTCGGACAGCGCATCCGAGAGCTCCAGCGGCGCCGAGATGTACTGGTGCGGCACGAAGGCGAAGTCGCTGCGTGGCGGGTCTCGCAGACATTCCACCAGGTAGCGCCAGCTGCGTGGGCGACGGCGAGCGGCCATGGGCGAATGATCAAGTGCCGGCAACGCAGCAACCTGATCCAGACGAGCAGTCGCCAAAATTTGTTGCAAGGTTGCGCACCATGTGGACTACACATCGAGGTTGTTTGTAGCTATCTAATGGAAATGTTGCACAAGGTGTGTGAAACACCATAAACCATCCCTGACCACCAGTCTGGCCACATCAAACGATGCTTCTGGGGCCGTCATGCGCCGCTGCCCGCGCAGGCGCGCGCCTGGGCCTGCGCTCGACCATGCACGCTCCGATCCAGAGATCCTTCCTTCGTCCAACCAGCGCGCTCAGTCTGCAGCTACAGCTGCAGCCTCAGCCGCTGCTGTATGCTGTCCGCTTCAACTCTACGGAGGCCGCTGCGGCGGTAAGCGACAAACCTGTGACCAGCAAGCGCCGCAAGGGAAAGAAGGCCAAGAAGAATACGTCGGCGGCTGCGACGATCTCAGCTCCAGAGGCGGAGCCTGTGGCACCGAGCTACAAGAAGAAGACGAAGAAGCTGCGCAAACCGTTGACGCAGAAGGAGATCGAGGAGATGATGCTGGCCAGAGCCCTGGAAGGGGACGTCAAGGCAGTTACAGCTGCTGCAACCACGGCTGCAACGGGACAGGAGAAGAAGGACACAAGTGAGTCCAAGAAAAAGAATGCAGCGGACACTGCCGTGGTGCCTGAGAAGGAACCGAAGGCACTGAAGAACCTCAAGACGGACAAGATCACCATGACGCTGCAGGAGATTGCGGCGCTGCAGAAGACGCTGCCGAGCGAGAAGGATATCGCAGCGCTCATTGCCAAGCTGCGTCGCGTGTCCTTTGAAAACGCGCACACACTGTTTGACCTGTACCGCAACTACGGCAACCCGTACCTGGATGAGAACTTCTTGACGCCAGGCGTTCTCGCCTGTTGCGAGGCCAAGAAACCGGCGGAAGGGATCCTCATTGTCCGGGACATGCTTAACCAAGGACGCAAGGTGGACGAGTCGACGCTGCGCACGCTGCTTCACGCGTGCGATGAAGCTTCGGTGGCTGTGGAAGTGATTGAGCTCTGGGATCTCATGGTGCAGGCTGGGGTGAAGCTCGAGCTGGCTGACTACAACCGTTTCCTGGACATTTGCTACCGCCAAGAGTACCTGGACGGGGCCATCAAGGTGATGAAGCGGCTCCGCCTGCTGCGACCCATTTCCGTGCACACGTACATGCACTGGCTGCTGCGAGCGTCAATCGTCTGGCGCTCTGATGCGTTCTTCGACATTCTGATGGAGATGCGGCTCTCGGAAGTGGAACCGGAGATCATGTCGCTCACCTCGCTCGAGTCCGGACGCAAGGATCGCGCGCTGACCGTGATGGAGGGCGTACGTGCTGTCGGGCTAGACCCTTGCTTCGCGATGTCGTCTGTGTTCTCGTCGATGCAGTCTTCGGTGTACCAGAACGGACCAAGCTATCAGGCCCTGACGAAGAAAGATGTCAAGGATGCTCGAGTAAAGTTTGGTGCCCTCACCCCGACCGAGTTGGATTGGCCTGTGACGCCGATCCCGCAGGTGCTGGAGACCCAGGCAGCAGGGCTGATCCTGCAGCAAGAAACGTTTCGTCGGCTGAAGCGGAAGCAAGTGAACCACATCGATGAACTCCTCCAGATGCTGCCGATCACGACCAATATGACCATCAATCTGCGCAAGCAGCTCCTGCGGATGTCCCTGCTGGTCAATACTCATCGTGTCCGTCGGGACCGGCGGTCTATCTGCAAGGAATACGACAGCGGCCGCAGCCTGATCGAGCTTTCGAATGACCAGAACTATCCTCCGGTGTCGCTTATGCGAGTCATCCTTCGGTCGAAAGGCAAAAGCCAGGCTGAGATCAAGGTATGCGCTTCACTAGACTTGTCATTGTACAAAGGTTTATGCTCTAGATGGAACGCTGACTTTGGTTGCTGTGCGCTTGTAGAAATCTCTGTCAAGACCCGCAGAGAATCTCTCGAAGCGGGACCAGTTCGAGCTGCGCAAAGCGATCGAGTATGACAGCATTCACAAGAGTGACCCGTTCATTGGCACGCCCAAGTATAATGCGAACTCGTTAGAGAAGGCCATCGAACATTTTCTCAAGGCTAAGGGCATTCGCGTGAAGTACGTTGTGTGGTGCATTGATTCTTGTTGCGAAGAGGAGGATCGAACTAATCCTCGTTGTTTGCGCCACTGCAGGACCCAAGCCGAGCTTTGTGCAGAACAGCTAGCTTCGCATGGCCGTCGCATCATCTCCCCTGACATTCTGCTGCTTGACCCCGTGATCATTAACGGCGTCCCCATCCGGTGGATCGATGCTAAAAACTACTACGGTGCTCATATTGTGAGCAAGCGACTCATCTCGACCCAGTTAGCAAACTACGTCAAGGAGTGGGGCCCTGGTGCCATCGTGTTTGGCATGGGCTACAGTGATATGTTCTCGCTACCCGGGGTCGTCTGTCTGGATACGACGCCGTTCCCCAAGACACGCAAGGAAGCCGCCAAGGTCCGCATCAAGTCGTTCTTGTACTCGTGCTTCAATGTTTTCCGCTGGAAGAAGCACCTAGGCAGTGAGCTGACGCAGAAATACCCTGGCATTGAAGATGACACCGCGCCGAAGCTGGCGACTTCCTCGGCATCGACGGGGTCGTCCTCGTAGAGGCCCAAGGCAAAATCGATGAGAACAAACTTTTGTCACTTTTATTTTCTCAAATTCGCAGTTCGTAAGAACTGTCGCTTGTCGCCGTGTTCGAGTTTGTCATCGAGCGACATCGAGCGACATTCGTAAAACATTGCACTGTTTGAGTTTGAGCAGACAGTTCGAAAATAATATATTAGTTTATACAAGAGGTGCTGTGGGCCACACTGAATATATGAATCTTTACAAGTTGGCAGGCAGACGGGAGGCAGGGAGGGGGAGCCCGTTTAGCGACAGCGGCAAGACCCGTGCAGAACCAGTGATTGTTGACCCCCCTGCAGGGCGGCCGGCAGGCTGTTCGTTGGTGGTGCTTCCGCCAGCGCTTGTCTCGACGCATTACATTTTTAGTACGATTTCTTGGTATTCTCGGTGTTACTTCAGTTTAAGTAAATCTTAATAATATCACGGCGAGACTGTGAATCATGTGGCGTTCACCGCTC
>AWVW02034585.1:0-15582 GCA_000500225.2 Phytophthora pinifolia
TCAAGCGACTCGCTTGCCGGTCTGAGTGGGCGCGTGATTGGTGACTTCTGACTGGCTAAAAATCGCACGAATCGATTCGCCAAAACGATTCGATTCAGGCTATTCTCACAAATTCGAATGAAACTGACAATATTTCGTCACATATTTTCATATGCAAAACGTGACAAACTGATGGCTAACGATTCATGACGGCGATTTCCAGTTAAGCCTAGTGATTCATAAGCAGGTTGAGCTTCTTGATTGACATCACTTCTCAGACGATTGTTTTTAACCTGAGGAAAGCGCTGCATGAGGTGACCATGAAGCTGCTGCCTCTTGCAATGGATTCACGCAGGTCTCAAAAGAAATCACTGCCCCAACTCCATCTTCAACCATAATAATTAAAAAAAGAAACAGAGTATAATATCCTCTTTGCGCATGCAGATCAAGCGCTTGAAGCAGCTCGTCGACGTCCACAGCAGCTCGACGTATACACTCACGCCAGAAATTTCCTGCTGCTGAATGGTGTGCGGTACACAAGTGTCCATACTTCCCCCCTTGATTAAGAAGCAAGGCAAAAAGCGCGCGCTTCCGACAGTTCTTCAAGCGGCACCGCTGCCCTCTCTGCGGGTCCTCTTCCCCCTCCCGCCTCACCATGGTACGTCTCCCTCCCTCCTTCCTGTCCTATTTTGCCCCGCTCTCGGCCTTCGACTAATGCAAAACTGGCGCTCTTGTCTGCTCAATGCGGGCGTATCGTACACATACTAACTATACAACAGGGAGACGCGCGCATCGTGCTCACCACGCTCATCGACGAGAAGCTGCTGACCCCCGGCCCCAAAAAGCTCTATGTCTCCTACTACCGCAAGCGCGTGTACGCCGACCTGCTGCCCGACGGCTCCATCCGCTACAAGGACCAGGTGTACACGTCGCCCGTGCCCTGCGCGCTGCACATGAAGCGCACGCTCAACCCCTGTACGTGTCACCCCGTCCCAGAGGCCTCCCGTCCCATTTGAAAGCTCATCCTCCTTCTGTATACGCGACTATACGCGACTATACACTGCAGCGCTCAAGACAGACGCGGGTTGGTCGTCCATGTACTCGGCGGCCTCGGGCGAGAGCCTCAAGGACATCAAGGACCGCCTCAACATCCGCAAGCGCGGCACCAACGCGCGCTCCGCCCACAAGGAGAAGAAGGTGCCGTCGCCCTCCCCCCCAGCCAAGGAGCGGGTGGCAGCGACGCAGGTCAAGCACGAGGCGGCTCCGGTCCGTTGCTGCTGTCGCCTTCAGGAGCCTCGGACGGACGTGCTGACCATGTTTCTTGTTGCTGCTGACCACAGAAGTGCGCCGCGTGCAGGGAAGACGCGCCGACGGACGTGGCCGAGTGCAGCGCGTGCCACAGCAAGACGCACTTCAAGTGCGCTGACCCGCCGCTGCAGGCGCTGCCGTCCACGTCCTGGTTCTGCGACAAGTGTCTGGCCGGCCAAGCCGACCGGATCCTCGAGTTCCTGCGGCAGACGCGCCGCGTTCTTGGCGAGAGGATCGCCGAGCAGGGGAAACCGAGACAGGACCAGGTGCAGCCGGAGGCCATCGAAGACGAGGATGCCGCGATGGCGAGTGTGGAGGACCGTAGGGACGGCGAGGCGCAGCTGGTCGTTGGCAACCCCACGAAGCCCCCCAGCGTACGGCGGCCGCACCAATCGGATGGACTTTCCGTGGATCCTGACATTGCCCGAATGGTGCCTCAGCAGGCTGAAGAGAAGTTCCTCTCGCTGGTCGACAGTCTCATCGCCGAAGTCTCGTCGAAGGTGAACCGGGCGAACCTGATCGCTAACAGCACTGGCGCGACGCTGGTGCATCTCGAGAAGACCCAGTTGGTGCAGCTTGTGGAGTACGGCAAGCGCGAAATCCTGGCGGCTACTCGTCCAGAGAGTGAGGAGGAGGACGAGGAGGGCCACGAGACGGCAGGCGGTCGCGAGGGCAGCATTCATTCCGAGGTGGACGCTCTCATCAAGGTGTTCGACTTGCGCCACCAAATTCTGTCGTCGCAGGCTCAATTCGAGCGCACAACCGGCACTTTGGCGAGGCGCACCGAGAAGCACCTGCGCAATGCCGAGACGGAGCTGATGGGGCTGGAGGAGGCTCGGACGGTGGAGGCCAGGGCTCTGTCCAAGGTAGTTGCCTTGATCGAGCAGTACTCCGGCGACCTGAGCAAGTGCGAGCAGAAGATCCGCTACAACGAGCTGCTTCTGGCGAGCATCACCCACCGGCGCCACTCGATTCGAGCCAGCAACATGAAGGACCGCTTTGTGCCGTCCTATCGCTACAGCACCAAGCTCATGACGACGAGCAGTGACCAGCTGCTGGACACTGTACTGGTGGACAAGCTCCGCGACATCACGCGGGCGGTGAACGAGTGGACGAAGATGGAGCGCCACTTTGAGAAGATGACGTCGAGCTTGACCCAGTCGCTGGCCTTGATCGGCACGAAGCGGAAGCGGTCGGGTGCGCCCGTCAAGTTGCCGCCCACGCCGGCGCTGTTCGCCAAAGTCAAGATCCCTCCGTCGCGCCGTCTCATGGAGCGCCAAGTGGCCAACTACGAGATGAACCTGGCGGCCATTCGGCAGAAGCGAGCTTGCATGCGCCAGACGCTCTCGGGGATCTTGCGAATCGCCCGAGAGGAGCACCTCAGCGACGAGATCGTCGACATGACGGACGTGCTGTTCCAGAAGTGTCGCGACCTGAAGGCCGAAGAGGAGGAGCAGCAGCTCCGGCTCAAGGAGGACGCGGAAGCAGCGGCGGCCAAAGCACACGAAGAAGCGGAGCATGTTGCCCTTGAACAGCAGAGGACTGATGGCGGCGAAGGAAGCGCGGAGGAGCCTGGAGCGAAGAAGCAGCGCTTGAACACGGCGGAGGCTGCTCCTAACAAGAGCTCTGGTGTGAAGATCGTCGTCAACGCGCCAGCGCCAAGCAGGGCAACACCGTCCAGTGAAGTCAAGGGCATTTCGTCCCTGCTAGGAAGCGAGGATTCGGACGCCAAGGAGTCGAGCTACAGCTCTGTCGAAAGCAAGGCGCGTGCGGAGAATGACGAGGACAGCGAAGGCGATCTGGAGCAAGCGTCTCGCGCCATTGCGGACATCACGTCGTCGGTGATGCCCGAGCTCTCTGGGGGAGGCGACGCACGGCTGGACCTGCTCAACTCGCCGCCGTCGAGCGAGAAAGCTGGAGCGCCGACGTGTCAGGGCATCGCTTCCCAGGGTCCGTTCGTGATTCGAAGCGGCCAAGGGGCGCCCGACAAGCGTGGAGCTCTACGAGACCTCGGACAGGAGAAGAGCCCGGCTCCCAAGGCGAGCGAGCAGAGCCGACAATCGTTCCTGGACCAAGCGCTCGAAGTGCTGAACAAGCAGCAGCAACAGCAGCAGCGTCTGGAGCAGCAGAAGCAAGTGGAGCAGCAGCAGCAGCAGTTGCTCAAGCAGCAACGTCTTGAGAAAGACCGCGTCGAGCGAGAACGTCACGAGCGGGAGCGTCTGGAGAAACAGCGACGGCTGGAGCAGCAGCGACGAGAGCAGCAGCGCATCGAAGAGCAGCGGCGCGTGGAGGAGCGACGGCGATTGGAGCAGCAACGGCTTGCTGAGCAGCAGCGGCTCGAGCAGCAACAGCGGCTGGAGCAGCAGCGCCAGGACAAACAGCGTCAGGAGCAGCAGCGACTGGAGCGGCAGCGCAAA
The DNA here is from genome assembly GCA_000500225.2 of Phytophthora pinifolia. Classification (NCBI taxonomy): domain Eukaryota; phylum Oomycota; class Peronosporomycetes; order Peronosporales; family Peronosporaceae; genus Phytophthora; species Phytophthora pinifolia. The sequence continues at coordinate 3,705 of AWVW02034585.1, forward strand.
GAGGAGCAGCGGCAGGAGCAGCAACGCCAGGAGCAGCAGCGACTCGAGCTGCAGCGACGACAGCAAGTGCAGCAGCGTCAAGAGCAGCAGCGCCAGTTCCAGCGCGGGAAGACGCCCAGCCTGCCTCAGGTGGTGCCGCCGGGCTCTTCTCATCTCCAGATGCTGAGCCACCAGCAGCAGCAGCAGCAACTCCAGCAGCAGGCGCTTCAACAGCAGCAGCATTCGCGCCAGCTCCAACATCCGCTGTACGGCGACCTGCCCAAGGGGATGATGATGTCGTCCGGCATGAGCACGAGTCAGCAGGACATGTACGTGCAGCAGGCGGCGCAGATGGGCATGGACATGCACGACGTCGTACGGCACCAAGACTCGAGCCATTTCGTCGGTGGCGCGCTGCGTGGGGCGCCGTACATGCCGCCCAACGAGGGCTCGCGCGCTCCGCAGCAGCCGCCGCCGACGGCGCCGCGCACCAGTTTCTATGGCGACGAAGGCCAGGCTCCTGGAGCAATGCACGCCCAGGACGTGTTCGTCTCGCAGGGTCTGCCTGGCCAGCAGCGCCAGCTCCCAGACCACCACCTGTTCACGAGCGAGCTCCAGCAGCAGCAACAGCCAGGGCCGCAGCAGTCACGGGCGATGGCCACCCAGGACTTCCTCATGGGCCGCCCCTATCGTGGCCTCAACGGCAGCAACATGCAGCACCCCGGGATGGACCAGACCGACGAGAACGACGTCAACATGGGCGACTGGGGGCAGTGAGCGCACTCGCTTCTGCGTCATACTGACAAGCCGGACTGGTGTCTCTGTGCTTCGAATAGATGGTTGTGGCCGGCGTTCGCGACGAGTCTTTCTGGCCACGCACCTTTTGTCCTTGTGCTCGCCCCTTGAGCCCGCTCCGGAGCAGTTCCAGCATGCTGGCTATCGGCACGAGCCTCTTGGTGAGCGCTTCGATCGCCTTCATCTACGTGCGGTCTCGCCAGCGGAGGAAGGCCTGCTCGACAGAGAACGATGAAACGGCAGTCGCTGCAGATAGGTAGACATCGTAGCTGCAGGTCTTGAGCGACGGCATCGTGCGGGTGACTCCAGCGTAACGAGGGCTCCCGCTGCTTCTCGTGGTAGCGGCGAAAGTCGCTCTTCCAAGCCAGATGCCTGTACTCGCGCGTACTGATCTCCCCATCTCCGTTCTCTTCTGGTGCGTATTCGTCGACGAGGGAGTCTCCCTGCGCAACCGCAGTCGCATACCAGGATCCACGGCGGTATCCATTGCCGAGCTTGAATAGCTCCTTTGCGAAATCGGCTGGGGTCTTTTCTGGTTTCTTTTCATGTGTTGAGCTGTCGTTCTGCTTTCGTTTCTTCTTGGCGGAGGGCTTCTTCACAACTACCGAAGTCGGGGTCAGCGGTCGAAGCATGGTCACTGAAGCACCGTAGCCATTGGTCTTGATTTCGTCAACAAACTTGCGGTTAGCGGTCTCGAAGTTCTCCACGTCGAATACCATGCGTAGGATTTCGCTCTTCTCTTCGAAAGAGTTCTGATCCGGATCTCTTGATCGATGATGGAACAATGTTCACTTCGTTCTTCAGGAACTCCTCCACGTTTGGTTTATTGAGAAGAGACCATGCAGCGTGCTGCTGTTGATCTTCACGTATCCTGCTTGATACGCCTTCGACATGGCAGCACCGAGTACAAGTCGCGATTCTTTGGTGTTTCGGATGCTTCTTTACAAATGCTTCCGTCCAGGAGAGCAAGTCGAATTCTTTTGCGCTTTTAGTTGATCTACGGAAGCTCGCATACTTGGACTGGTCACTAGCACGATCAATGTTGCCCAGTGTTGCAGAGCACAGCGGTAGAACATCATCGGATCCAACTCCAACTCCGAAAGAGCACCTCAAGACGTGAAGGTTCGCAAGATGCCAGGTCTCTAGTTGCACCTGCTGCATCACCACGCAGACACGCTTGATCTCGACAAGGTCCGGGACGCGGCAGATTCCAGCGAGCTTACAGATCACGCAATGTTCCAGGTTGGATAGTGATCTCCAGCAACGCGTTCCGTAGTTGCGTACCAGGCTGTACAAGACATGCACGTCGACGCCACGCCTAACTGCGCATCCAAACGAACTGGTAACTCATTCGCTCCATGCTTTATCAGATCAAACGTGAACAGAGGCGAAGTCCATCTTGCTCTTGTGAACCGCAAGTCGATCGGGTGACAAGTTGAGCGCGCTCGCTTGACGATCTGCAGATTGGTTCTACTAAGTCGTCCCGGTATCGATTGCCAGAGCGGTCGAGGTGAGGCGTGCGCTCTCCCATACTCATAAATTATAAACAAATTTACTACGAGGGCGGGAAGCTGAAGACCCCCCGCCCTCTTACGGCACCGCAGACCACCGCAGGTCTGTGCGCGACTGGTTAATGGGGGGTGACTGACCGCTGCTAGAGCTGTCGCCCCCTTCAGACGGAGACCGACCGCGCCAATACAGCGAGACGCTGCTGCAGGTGCGTCTCGAGACGACGCTGCGAGTTCAGCGCGTACGCCTGATCCTCGTCCACGGTGCGTTTCCATCGGTCGAGCAGCTCGAGCTTCTCGATCACGAGCTTGTGCGTCATGACCATGGTGATCTCGCAGGCCGGCAGCCTCCTCACGGCCTCCTGCGCCAACGCGCTGCGCGGGTCGAAGTTGGTTCGTGCGCGCCGCACAAAGTCGCTCACAATCTGGGGGAACTTGGGCAGGCGCAGGTTCTGCAGCTCCGGAGCGAAGTGTCGATACCTGCGACGGGCCTCGGGCTGGATGCCGATGGCCGCGGCTTCCATGAGCTGGCCGGCCTCCACAGTGAGTGCGAAGGGCCCGTTAGCGAACTCCTTGGCGGAGCCCGAGTACTGCGACGAGACGACAGTGGCCATGGCCATGCGCAGCAGCTGCAGCGCCTGGTGGTACAGCCCTGTGGCGCGGTCGATCTGCTTCTTAATGGACTCGCAGGCCTGCGCCTCCGAGGCGTACATGGCCACGTTGGTGTGCATCTGCAGCGCGTCAGGAAGACGCAGCGTGCGCAGCAGCAGGCCCAGCAGACGCTGCTTCTCCCTCTCGAGCTGCTCGAGGCGCTCGGACACGTCCAGGTCCTCGTCGTCCAAGTACACGTCTTCGTCGCTGGCCTCCACGTCGTCCTCGCCCTCAGGCTGGACGACGCAGCTGCGGGAGCTGGTGGAGAAGCTGGAGCGGCGCTTCCAGTCGTCCACGAGGGAGCTGGACCGCCGCTCGAGCCGACGCAGCTCGTCGTCGGCACGTACGGCGTCGGCCATGTGTCGGCCGAGCTTCTTCTTGAGCTCCTCGGTCTTCCTCTTCTGGTGGGCGGCCGAGCCCGTGGCCATGGCCAGGTACTTGCTCAGCACGCCGCGGTCCTGCTGGGCCTCGAGCTGATGGATCATGTGCTTCTGGTCTTCTCGGATGCGCACGGAGCGGCGGCGCGCGCGGCCCAGCTCCGTCTGCACCAGCACGAGCTCCGGGTGCGGCTCGGCGGCATCTCCGGCCTCGGACGAGAACGTGTCCATGTTCTGGATGCGCACGAGGCGGGCCACCTCGTTGCTCACCTCCTCGAAGTGGCGGAAGAGTCCGCGGTCCACGGCCTGGCGCATCCAGGTCGAGTCCTTGCCGAGAAGAACGTCGTCCCTCGACGGCATGCTCTGGGTGCGCGCGCGGGAGGAGGCAGCGCGAGCCACGGGGTTCACGCTGGCGGTAGGGCGCGGGGGCAGAGCCGAGGGCTTGTTGGGCACGGAGCAGCACGAGGCCATGGACGGCGCGTCGTCCTGCGGTCGCAGGGACAGCATGAGGCTGGGCGCCATTTGTGTCGGAGCTTCGAGAGCGTCGATGGCTTGTGCGCGACGAGGCCGATGCGAAACTACGGCCAGAGAGGAGAGCTAAGCTCTTTGGGACACACACTCGCGTCGCTGTGAGGCAAATGGCGAGGGCGGCGTTTCGGGCGGGCGGTTCTTTGCCGACCGTCCGGGCACGCTAGCCTCGTGACAAAGTGCGCACCAATGCTAAATTTCCGTTTCTGCCTTGTTGCAAACGCGCAGGCGACTTCTGAGGCTGGCAAGGAAAGCAAGGTAGGTACAGATTCGGAGGAGGCGAATCACGTTCAAAATCTTGCCTGTGCTATTAGAACGTGCATCTTCTGCCGTGCTGTGAACACTGCGCCGATTGATACACTAATTGCTGCAACGCGAGCCAAAAGCTTGTCTGGATACGCAACCAGCGAGAGTCAGCGGTCTCCACAATGCTGCCAAAAGGTGCTTCCTGTCAATCACAGCCGCGTGACAGAGCCAAGACGCAACACCGCCGCCAGCCAATCGAACGTGACAGGACCGGCACGACATCCCATTTGCCGCTGCACGAGACAATTGGTGGCGCGAAGTGTGGCTGCACCACCGACGTTGAATTTTGCAAGCATCATTTGCGAGTCACGCACGACCTTTGTCAGGCACTGGCGGGCGGACCGTGCCGTACGTGGCGTGTGGCGCCTACAAGCCACGAAGCAGCATCGGCATCGGCAGTGCTGGTCGCGAGCATCGAGCAGATGCGATTCGCATCTCGGTGGCTTCACTCGCAGCGTTTGAACTTTTGCGCGCCTGCTCGACTTTCTCAGCTGTGTTTCACCGTTTCACCACCGTCTTGCCTGCAAAAGGCCATGCTGCTGACCCGATGTGCTGCACGGCGTGCACCCTGAAGCGGTCCGAGCTTCTGTGCAAGCTGGACCCTCCAATCATCTGATTACGACGGAGCCGCGAGCGGAGACCGCCTCGCCAAGCTGGCACCGGAGACTGCGGGCAGAGACTCGGCCAGAAAAGTAATACGTTTCCAATGCCCCGCTGCTGCCACAACTGTAGCCATCTGTCGTTTGGTGATGCGGTCAGTGACAAGTGCCGCTTCGCGCGCAACGGACTAAGATGCTCGGCGAGCTCCGTTGCACCGCTTTGAGATGCGTTTTTCTCGATGAGATGAACGAATGGAAGTGTGTTGGTCTCGTGACTCACGACGGGCCAGCCCAGCTGCGCGTTGTCCTCGCTTCGCTGAAGAAGGCGTCGCCAGAAACGGCAATTCTCGCAGCCGTTGCTGACGTGGAGCTGGTCACATGAACATGACGTGGAGCTGGTCACATGAACATGACTGTAGCTGCTGTCGTATCGGAAGCTAGTGCATTTGCCAGCTGGCTTCCTTGACCGGGGTCGCTGGCCAAAACCAACCCTTTCTAGTCACGAAAACCCCGCCAACAGGGAAACGGAGCTGGCAAGGTCACTCGTCCGGCCGGATCAACAAGTGCTGTGTGTTGTCAACACGGCGTCTTGCGTGCTGGTCGGCCTCGTTGGGTGGACAATGGTATCGTGATCTCCCGCCAACCAACCGTTACTCTTCACTTTTGGCGTCTCAACGAAGTACGTTTTCACGCTTGCTCGTCAAGCAGCAGACCCGGTCACAAATTGGCATCCGACGATGATCCGTGACGACGAAGTGCCTCGCGATGTCTGCAAGAGAAAAGGAAACAGCGCCGATGCAGACACGGTAATCAACACTGACGTGGGCACCGCCCGCCGGAACGCACAGAGCTTGCCGTCGGTGTCGTTTGATCGAGCTGGCGCTTGCCTCGCCTACATGACTCCCATCCCAGCGCCAGTTCTTCTTTATCTCTCAGCCATGAGCCACGTACCGCCAATATGGGCCTTCGTCAAGCCACGTGCTCCGTAGAGTCGAGCCGAGCATCAAGAATTTTTCACATCAGCGCGGTGCACGCTATTAATCTTCGACCTTCACTCAGCCAAGCCTAGCGAATGTGACGGTGTCCCATACTGATCCCCATGTCCGGTCTGAGCTTGGCAATGCGGCTCCAATGTCTGCCCATGTCCGATCTCGCCGGCCGTCGCATTGCATTGGCACACGTTCTTGTCGAGCTTCTCGACAATTTGTTCTCAAAAATGGCCAGATTATCTTGTGGCCCACACCAAGTGTTCAGGCCTGTGCACGCCAGCTCTGCCCATTCGTGTTCTGCACACCTCGAACGTCAGTCCAATATGATGAAGTTGCCGACAGGCTACGGCTGCGAGACCACGAACGGGGACGACTCGGCCCCGGCCGCCAGCAACGGTGCCGGCAGCTCGACTCAAGAGGCCGAGGACTGCACCAGCGGCGTGCTGCGTCCAGCCTCGCAGCAGCAACAGTACCACAATCTACCTGTCGCTGTAGCGGTGCCTGTGACCAGTGTGGCCAGCCCCGACCGCACGCGCTCCGGTTCGGCACCGCGGAGGAAGACGGCGCATAACTTTTCGTTCCGCTCGCTCACGGGCTCCAAGTTCATCCGTCTGGCCGACTACGCTGGCAAGCCCATTCTCATTGTGAACGTGGCGTCGCACTGCAACTCGACTACCAAGGCTTACGTGCAGCTGAACGAGTTGGCCAAGCGCTTCCCGGAGCTCGTGATCATCGGCTGTCCGTGCAATCAGTTCGGCCACCAGGAGAACCTCAACGGCGAGGAGATCTACCAGAGTCTGCGACACATCCGCCCCGGCAGGGGCTTCGAGCCGGCCTTCATGCTTACCGAGAAGGTCGAGGTCAACGGCGCCAACGCGCACGCAATCTTCAACTTCCTCCGCATTACGTTGCCCTACCCGTGCGACCGCACGCTACTGGACGAGATGTCCACGCCCAGCGGCGTCTTCTCACACCCCATGCGCCTCATCTGGATGCCCGTCACGCGCGCAGACGTCAGCTGGAACTTCGAGAAGGTGCGGCGTTGCTACTGTTGGTCACTTGTCTTGTTGATGTCTGACGATAGTTTTCCTGTATAATTATTTTCTTTACTGTGCAGTTCCTAATCAGCCCCGACGGCACGCCGTACAAGCGCTACAGCCCCAAGCTGGACTTCACGGGCATGATCGAAGACATCAAGTTCTTGTGCAAGGTGGATGTATCGAGCGAGAAGCAGCTGTAAGGCCGTCGACCGTATCCGCAGCAGCAATGGCGCTCACGGCTGGAAAAGCACCGCAACAGACAGACAGCAGCCGACACCGTACCGCAAATGTCAGCTAGGCGCCGCCAAAAACGAGAAAGAGGCTATCGTATCCGAGTGTATTGTGAGAGCTTGACGTCGTGAATAGGCACCATGATAGCATTATTTTTGCAGAACACACCGAAATGACAAGTTGCCTTTGAAGACTTCCTGCGGATTACGGTCACTCATCCCCTACCCTCGATCGTAACTCGCGGTCACTCCCTAATTATTTGCCGCCATGCGATTTGTCAAAACCGGTTGCATTTTTATCCAATCGACGCGGCCGAACGTGGGCCAGCCATTGACGCGTTTTACTGGTTGCCATCAGCCGGCAATTGCGACTTGCGCCGCGACAGCAACAGCAACAGTAACCTGCCCGCTGCCTTTTTCCTGCCCTGACGCCTGCCGTGATCCAAGATGCAGCACGATGAAGTGATCTGGGGAGTTATCTCCAAGCAGTTCTGTTCCTTCAAGAGCAAGTACGTGCGGCCGCAACTACAGCGCTGGCATCAGTGTTATTGCCACTTCGATACGTTTAGCCACTTTAGCCACTGACACAATGGTTGCCGCTTTTTGCCAGATTGCCAGGTACAGGCAACATGTTCTGTAGCAATCCGTACAACGTGACAGGCTTGTGCAACCGGACGGCGTGTCCTCTTGCCAATAGCCGCTACGCTACCATCCGCGAGGAGGACGGCGTGTGCTACCTGTACATGAAGACCATCGAGCGCGCGCACACGCCCAATCGCCTGTGGGAGCGCGTGAAGCTCAGCAAGAACTACACCAAGTCTCTGGCTCAGATCGACGAGCAGCTGCAGTTCTGGCCCAAGAAGCTCATCCACCGCAACAAGCAGCGACTCACCAAGATCCACCAGTACCTCATGCGCATGCGCAAGCTCACGCTCAAGACCAAGCCTAAACTCGTGGTTATCAACAAGAAGATTGACCGTCGTGAGAAACGCCGCGAGAAGAAGGCCATGGTGGCCGCCAAGCTCGACAACTCGATCGAGAAGGAGCTGCTCGAGCGGCTGCAGAAGGGCACGTACGGCGATATTTATAATTTCCCCGAGCGCGAGTTCTCCAAGGTGCTGCAGGCCAACGGCAAGCGCCAGACGATGGAGGAGGAGAGCGAGGACGAGGAGGAGCTCGAGTACGAGCTGGACGGAGAAGAGGACGACGATGAGGACGTCGGACAGGTCGAGTACGTCGAGGACTTCGACGAGGACGAGAGCGACCTCGAGGACCTGGCCGAAGACTTCGCCGTGGACGCCGAAGGAGACAGCGACGACGAGAGTGACAGTGAGGAAGAAGCGACTAAGTCCAAGAAGCGCAAGGCGCCCGCCAGCGACAAGAAGAGCAAGAAGCAGAAGAAGCCCAAGGGACCGTACGTCGAGATCGAGTACGAACAGGAGCACGAGGTTGCCAGCGGAGAACTCAACTGGTAGATGCACACAAGTGTTTTTTTTTCCAGCTTTTTTTCACTTCTGCTTGCTCGTCAACCTCGGCAAGCAGAGGCGAAATCGAAATAGAATATTGTGCACGTGAATACGCATCAGGGTGCTGCGGATCAATTGTCGAGATCGGAAATGCAGCACTTTGATCAAGTTTGTACTCGACGTCGCTGGCAATGTATTGTCCGATGGTCGATAGATAACTCTAGCACAACGCATCACTACAAAGAAAATCAAATACTTACTTAGTAGATTCTGCCAGCCAGCTACACTGTACTATGGCCTGCTTGTTGAATTACTTTTCAAACCGACAGTCGGCATTCCGCAGTAATTTCAGCATGGTTGTGAGTGAGCATGTCGAGGCTGTATACCGCACTCACACTGTTGTCCTTCTCAAAGTCCCAAAGTTTGCAGACCCGCGCATCACAATTTATTGGCCAAGGAGCTTGGGGCGCAATTGTGTCTGCGCTTTTCCCTTTACCAGTGCGGGAAACAGCTAGCAAAGCAGCTTTTTATCGATGTGTGACGGTCACCTTCGCAGTACCGACCAGAGCGTTTCCAGCATCGATCTCGAGACGCACAAGCTCCAGGTTGACAGTGTAGCCGGCCACAACCATATATCGTAGCACAGAGACAGACACCAGCACGATTCTCAGTGTGAAGCAGAATGCTCACTGCTGTGTACAATCTGGCTGCTCTTCATCTCTCGGTTCTTCCTGGCTGTCCGCAGCAATCGCCTCCAAGTCGTGCTTCGAGAGCAAGAAGCTTCCAGCTCTGACAACCTCGTTGTCTTGCGGTTGGGAATGCTCTTCATCGGTGCCGGGTGCAATCTCGTTCGCCTCCGACTCGTTCGCCTCGTCCTCGCCTAGAACCTTCGCTGCAGCAGCGGCAGACGCATCAAAGGTGCCAGTGTCTTCCATCAGCTCGTCCTTCTCCGGCCGTGACGGCGCCGACTCCAAACGTTTCTTCAGCTCGCGGTTTTCCACGTGAAGATCGAGGTTTTCCTTCTCCAGATACGCCACTTTGTCGCTCTTTTGCTCGCGGAGTTTGGCCATCGCGTCCTCGAGCGCCGCCACCTGCGACTCCAGCTTCTCCACCAGCTCCAGCTTCTCCTTCACCAACGTCTGCATCTCCTGCATCTCGTGCTCCGCTTTCTCACGATCGTCGTCGAGCTCTGCCCGCATTTCCGCCTTGGTGTCTGCGGCGTGTTGCCGTTCAACTCGCAAAGCGTCTCGCAGTTCTTCCACCTGCTGCTTCAACAGCTTCAGCTCCGCCACCCGCTGCTCTTCTTGCTGGCGGCCTTCCTGGGCCTGCGCCACGCTGCGCTCGGCCTGCGCCAAGTCCTTCTCCAGAGCCTGCACCTTCACGCGCAGGTCCTCGCGATCCTGTTTCAACTTCCGGAAGATATCGAGGATGTCCGTCGTCATCTTGACCTTATCCAGCTTGTCAATGCGCGCCTTCTGCGTCTCGATGAGCTTCTCCATGCCTTCCTTGGCGAGCTGGGCCTCCACAAGCTGGTTGTGGTACTTGACAGCCTCCACCTGCGAAGCCTTGAGCGACTCGGCCAGATTTCTCACTTCGCTGCGACTCAGGGCCACTTCGTTCTGCGTACTCTCCAGCTGCGTCTCCATCTCCTTGAGCTTCCTCTGGTACGTCACTTGCAGCGCATGAGCAGCGCTATACTTCTCAGACAGCTCGCTGGTCTCACGCTGGAGCTTTTCCTCGACGTCTTCACGCTGGGCCTCAAGGGCGGCGTACCTGTCCTTGAGTTGTCGGCGCTCGTCGTCTAGTTCGTCGCACTTGGCTTGCAGTGCTTCCTGTCGGCTCTTGACTTGGTTCTGCCAAGCCTCCTGCTCGTTAATTTGGCTCTCCAGTTCCTCTTCTCTCGCCTCGGCGGAGCGCTTTACGTCTTCCAGTTCAGCTTCGCCCTGTTCGATCACCGCGCGAAGGCGATGGATCTCCGCGTCCGCTTTCTTCTGGAACCCTTCCAGCTCTTCTTGTACTTCCTGGAACTGCTCACGAACGCTTTCCATCTGCTGCATCAAGCTCTGCTGCTTCTCTTTCCACGCAGCGTTTACAGTCTCCACTTCACGCTGCAACGCTTGTTTCTGCTCCCAGAGTTCTGCACAGGACTGTCTAGCTTTCTCCAGCTCCTCCACTGGAGTCCCCGTGCCATGCTCAGAAGCCTCCACTTCACTTCGGAGGGCAGAGAGCTGCGCGTGGAGCTGCTTCCGCTCGGTCGACAAGCGTGCAAACTCCTTCACGGCCAACGCCTGCTTCTTGTTCCATTCTTCCTCCCGCTCGGCCAACTGGTTCTCCAGCGTCGTCACCTTGGCCTGGAGCTCGGCCTGTTGCGTGTCGGACTGGATCAGCGTGACCCCAGTCGAGGACATGCGCAGCTGCTGCTCCAGCGTCGAGATCTTCTCCTCTAGCGCCATTTCTTTGCCTTCCGCTGCTACAAGACGCTGCTTGCTTTGGAGACGCATCTCTTGCTGCTCCTCCTGCGCCCTGGCCAGAGCATCAGTCAGCTTCTCCAGCGCTTTCTCCTTCGCTTCCCGAGTCCGAGAAGCCGCCTCCAGGTCCGTTTCCAGCCTCCTCATCTTCTCCGTCAGGTCTGCAATGGTCTCGGAGCTCTCCTTGGCCTCCGTGCGCAACGCAGACAACGTTCCTTCGTACGACTGCACGTCAAGCTCGAGCTTTTCGCGCTGCTTGGACTCGCTTTCAAGACGTCGCTGGAGCTGCTCCACCCCAGCGATACCGTCTTCGCTCTCAGGCTCGAAAGGAGTCGTATGTTGCTGCATTTGCGCCACGATCGCAGCGTGGTCTGCTTGCAAGGCAGTCAAAGCGTCCTGAACTTGTTCAACACTTTGCGCGAGTTCAGCTCTGCTAGCTTCCAGCGCCGTTTTCTCTGCTTGAGCCTCTTCCAGCTGTGTCTGCAGCCATGCGACTCTCTCCGACGAAGACGTCGCAACTTGCTGCACTTCACGTAGCTGGATCTCGTGCTCGTCAGCGGCTATTGAAAGCTTCATTTTCTCTTCGGACACTTCCATCAACTGGGATTCCAAAGCCCGAAGTTCATCGACGCAATCATCACGCTCACGCGACACGCTCTCCAACTCATCCACGACCCGCTTCAAGTCATTGCTGAGCGCATCACAACGCTCCTGAAGCGAGACGTCAGGTGAGACAGAACTCTGGTCGTCGGCAGGAGGTGGCTGTTCCTGTTCCTCCAGCGAAACGTGAGAAGCATTCTTGCTCTCGCACTGCTCGGGAGACTCCACTGACGAAGCTAGAGCCGCCTGCAAGCGCTCCTTGGTCTCTTCAAGTTCCGATTCAACAGCAGAAAGCTTCTCATCCAGCTGCTCCACTTCAGAGCGTAAGTTCTGCCCCTCCAT
>KV730803.1:0-12857 GCA_000500225.2 Phytophthora pinifolia
CCGGAGACAGCGTTGGTTATCAACAGGCTGCTGGACCTCGCACAGGCTGGCGCCACTAGGCTTCCCGACACCTCGCCGCGGCGACTTCGGGTCGTATACGCTGAAGCCGCACTCTCTGCGGCAAAGTCGCTGGCCTCCATTGTGAACAAGATGTCGGACGGTGCCGAGTTTGATGCTCTTCTCGACTTGCTCCTGTCCCAGAAGCTAGCGGTTGTTCTCAGCAACGCCGCGGAGAGTTTTGCGGTCCGTGTGGCTGCGTTGCAGATCTACGCCTGGATCGCCAAAGCGTTGGTGATTCGGGGCCACAAGGAGCACGCGCCCATGTGCTTGCGGTTCCTCTGTGGCTTCCTCACCCCATCCAGCCAGAACGATGACGGGGACGAGCGTATGGAGCAAGCCGATGACGAGCAACACGCTGCTGCACTGCGTATGGAGGTTGCCAAGACGTTCAAGCTGCTGGTTTCCGAGTACCCTGACGTCCTCAACCGCAAGTGCGGAGCTTTCATCACGGTACGATTTTGCGTTGCCGGATAGTTCGTCTCGGCAGATCTGACTGACTCGGTTACTTGGTATCAGTTCTTGTACCGGCAGCGAATGTTCGACCTGGTGTTCCCGCTGTTGCTCGAGTACATCCGTGGCCACATCGGCGATGAGAAGAGTGTAGCGGCTCTTGTTGCCTTCGCTCAAGTGATCGCGCACTCGCCGAAGGCCGCGTACATGCCTCACCTGGAGCAGATTATCCCGCTCATGGTGCAGGCTCTCAACACGGACGACCGCGCGCTCGGCAGCGCAGCCATCCAGACCTTCAAGCCGCTGCTCCTGGAGTCGGTGGAGAGCGCCAAGCCGTTCCTCAAGGACGTGTTCCCGGGTCTGCTCAAGCAAGCTCAATTCGGGTGCGTTGCTGTCTCGAGCTGAATTCTCAATGGTAACTAACGTCAGCGCTTTTGACGCACAGACCGGAAGCGAAAGATCGGCATGCCGCGCTCGAATGCCTGGCCAAGCTGGCTACGATTCCGTACGAGCTGGTGCACCCGTACAAGGATGTCGTGCTGCGTAAGCTCTTGCTCGTCCTCGACGATCGCAAACGTCTCGTGCGTCACATGGCTGTTCGCGTGCGCAACCAATGGAGCATCTTGTAGAGCTTCAGCCTGCTGCAGCCGTGCATGCAAAGCTCTACACCACTGTACTAGGCAATCAACGTGCACCAACCTGTCGCGTTGTCGTCTGTATTTCTGTGGCAGGCGACTGACCTCCGCTTGCCCTTGCTTGCTAGGAAGCACGTCAAACCGTGTTGAGGTCCTTCTCCTTGGCGTCCAGCAGCTTGCCGATCTCGACGATGGCGTCGTCGGTGACCTTCTGGATCCGCTCCTTCTGCTGCTCCACCGCGTCTTCCGAGACGCTCTCCTTGAGCTTCTTCGCATGGTTCATGGCGTCCTGTCGCACGCGCCGCACGTGCTGCCGCGCCTGCTCCGCCTGCTTCTTGGTCGCCTTCAGCAGCTCCGCGCGCGTCTCCTTGGACATCCTACAGCAGCAAACCCAACACCGTCAGCATCATGGCGCCTTCCCATCCAGCAGACCAACAGCGACGCACTTGGGGAAGGAGATCTCGAGCGAGCTCACGTCCTCGCGCAAAGAGTAGACGGGGTTCATGTTCTCAATGGCCTTCTTCACGTCCTGCATCAGCTGCACACCAGACTTCCAGTCAGCTCATGTCCTCTTTATCATTGCAACAATGGCTTCATACCGATGGGTCGTACACCGTCACGCTCAGCGCGTGCGTACCGGCCACAGCCACCTGCGCCACCTGCGCGAGCGGCACGTGCTGGCCGTACGCCTGCACGTGGAGCTCGTCGAAGATGCCAGCGTCCGCCCGGCCCGGCCGCATCTGGCTCAGTGCGCGCGTGAAGTTGACAACAGCGCCGGTCATGTTCTTCTTGGCCTTGGCCAGTGCCCGCGCAGCCCCTCCATCCTCTTCATCACCCACGTCGACATCGTCATCGTCTTCGTCCACGGGCACAGCTGGCGTACTGGCCTTGCCGCCCTTGGAGCTTTTGCTCTTCTTGGCCTTGGCGAACGACCGTGTCTGCGTCTGCAACGCGAGGCTAGAGGTGAGAGCAGGAGAAGCCCATGCCACAACAGCAGGAGCCAGCGGGTGGGATGCAGCAGCAGAAGCAAAGCGCGCGGCGTGACGGCCGAAGCAGCGGAGAGCCATTGTCACCCTCTCGTGGCGATTCAAAAAGTTGCGTGACGAGCTCAATTAGTTATTGTTACCTGCAGCAGATCATACCCTGCAGTATCCTATTCCAACATGTTTCACATTAATACTTTTCGACTTACATGTATAAGGATTCATTTTCCGGATAGCTACAATTATATCACTTTCCACGAGTAATGAGCGGTCATTCCAGACCAGGATGCCACGTCCACCCCCGATGAAGCGCTACTCGCTGTTCCAGCGCGCCGTGCGCGTAGTGCAGACGTCCATTCGCCGTGCGGATCGCTGGGCTGCCTCACGTGTGCCGGGTCTGCCGAACCCGCCCGAGGTGGAGGCGCGCGTGAGCCAGCCGCGCTTCAAGGACCTGTGGGAGTTCACTTTTGCCGACCACAAGCGCATCTTCTTCGAGGTCTGGCACGAGTACAAGGCGTCATTCGCCGGCCCAAGTGACGAGGATCTGGAGCGCAGCAAGGAAGAGGTCAAGCGCGCCGTGCAGGCTGTGCGCGGCAAGGTGTCCACCACGGCCAGTAGTAACCTTAGCTTCATCGACAAGAGTCTGGAAGGCACGCGCGCACACGACAATCTGCACGCGCTGAGCGAACAGGGAGCTGAGAACGTCAAGTTCCTCAGTAAAGAGCTTAAGCATGTGGCGGACGGCGTGGACACGGAGGCCGTGGTCTCCCACGCCAAGCAGGTGGTGGACGACTCCCGCAGCAAGGACGACGTGGCCACCACGTTTAAGAAGAACGTGGACGAGCTGCGTCACCTAGCCAAGGAAGGCCGCGACGCCGCGCTCAAGCTGGACGTCAAGGATGTCGAGACCTTCAAGACGAGCGCACAGGGCTGGTTGGCCGACAAGCTGCTCGTGGGTCAGTCGGTGCTCATGGCCTTCATCGAAGGCTACCGCGAGGGCAAGGAGCTGGAGCTGCAGCGCGAGGACGCGCTGCTCATCACGTTTGCCAAGCAGGCGGCCGAGGACCACAAGGATATCATTGAGAACCAGTTCAAGAAGATCATGGACCAGCAGCGCGAGAAACAGCGTCTGGAACGCGAGGAAGCGGCTACCAAGGCCGCCGCAAACAAGACTGGCGGTGACAGGACAGACGAGGACTGCGCCACGGAGACACAAAGCAGCAGTTCACCAGCTTCGCCACAAGATAGACCAACCAGCACAACAACAGAAGAAGAGCGACAAGACAAACATACCTCGACAGGTGAAAAGGCCAAGCAAAGATAGCTGCACCTGACTATGCACTGCAGAGGATAAGGGCAAAGCCGACGGCCGAGAGGTAAAGGTGAATAGATTCGCAGATCGTGGCAGGTCGTGGCAGTGAAGAGTCGCAAGCGAGGGGCGGCTTCACTTTGAGTTCGTGTTGTGGTCCAGCAGAGCAGGAGCGGGCGTGGGTTGGGACACAGGATGCCGCAGAAAGAGGAGCTCGTGCGTCTGGAGAAGGTGCGGTTTGCAGAGGATGACGACGACGACATGTTCCAGTACGAGACCGTGGACGGTGGAGCTCTCGGACTGGGCGATGACGACAACGACGATGAGGAAGAGGATTTCGATGCAGTGCTGCGAAACCTCAATCGATCCACGATTGCAAGAGGCCAAGACTCGACTTCGTCGGCAATCTCGTTGCCTCCGGTGGATGGAGGAGGTTCGCACGACGAGATGAACGCGGATCGCAGCGTTTCCGGCAGCCCCAAGCAAGCGATGCTGGCGCGAGTACACACGCAAGTGCGGCCGTCCGTAGTGGACGATTTCATCCGGAACTTCCTCATCAAGGTGGGGCTCGCTCGAACGCTGGACATGTTCAACCATGAATGGTACGAGCTGATCGCCAAAGGCAAGCTGAAGGAAGACGACGTCGGGGTGGTGCCCGATATCTACGTGCGCAACCAAGCGCTAGACGATCAAGTCAAGGAGTTGAGGCGTCAGCTGGACGACACGCGGAAGATCACCGAGAAGGCCAAGGGCACGTGGGATAAGTTCCGTCACCAGCGCGACGTCCACAAGATGCACCACCAGCGCGTTCTGCAGGAAAAGGAAGCTCTCTCGGGCAAGATCCGCAAGCTGGAAAGGCACGTCGCGGCCTACGAGCCGTTGCTCCAAGAACTCAAGGCCAAGTACGAAAACTCGATGAAGGAGAAGATGCTCATGCGTCTGGAGCGTGATCGACAGGTGGCCAGGGCCGAGGCACTGGAGGCGCAGCTTAAAGCTGTCGCGGGGGCTTCAAACGGAGTGGCTCCGTCAGCTTCAGCCCCAACAAAAGGTAAAGAGCCGGCTGCAGTTGCTCCTCTCGGCTCGACCACGTCGTCTTCCTCTTCTGCCAAGACCTCTTCGAGTGGACAGAAGAAGAAGAAGAGCACCAAGTCCAAGAGCGATGTGCCCGACACGAAGCTGCCCAGTCCGAACGCTGCCAACTCCTTCTTAGACAAGCGCTTCGAGCCTGTCAACCCGGAACGTGTGGAGCTCGCTCGAAGTTGTCCGGCGCACTCGAACGGAGTTGCAGCTGTGGCCTTCCACCCGAAGAACCCCATTGTTGCAACCGTATCGGATGATGAAACGTGGAAACTCTGGTCCGCTCCTGCTGGCGAGTTAATCATGAGCGGCGAGGGGCATCGAAGTTGGCTCGCAGGCGTAGCTTTCCATCCGCGAGGAGCGCACGTTGCAACCTCTTCAGGAGATAATACCGTCAAGCTCTGGGACTTCGTTGGCGCTGCCTGTTCGCTCACGCTAGCCGATCACTCGCATCCAGTTTGGGAAAGCGCCTTCCACCACGACGGCGACTTCCTCGTCAGTGCGTCCATGGACCACACGTGCAAGCTCTGGGATCTCCATTCGGGCCGTTGCCGCCGCACGTTCCGCGGTCACGTTGACTCGGTCAACAGCGTGTGCTTCCAGCCTTTCTCCACCAATATCTGCACGGCGTCGGGGGACAAGACTGTGTCCATCTGGGATCTGCGCTCCGGTCTCTGCGTGCAAACGTTCTACGGCCACCAGAATTCCTGCAACAGCGTGGCCTTCGCGCTTGCAGGCGACGCCATCGCATCCTGCGACGCGGACGGCTTCGTCAAAGTCTGGGACGTGCGAATGGTGGCCGAGCGCAGCTCACTCGACGGCGGACATCACCCTCTGAACAGCGTGGCTTTCGATCGCAGCGGGAAGATCCTTGCGGCTGCCAGTGACGATGGAACCATCAAGCTCTTCAGCATCAAGACCGAGACGCTCGCAACGGAGCTCAAGGGCCACGAGGGTCCCGTCCAGGTGCGCTGCCGCATTTCGAGCTCATCGTTTCTATTCATATTGCTTGCAGATATCTTACCTGCTCTGTGTGAACTGCGCGCACTGATCCCGTGCTGTTACACCTCTATCTCTTGTATCTGCAGTCCGTCAAGTTCGACCCGAACGGCCGCTTCCTGGCCTCGTCCAGCTCCGACTGCACCTTCCGGCTCTGGTCGACATAACAACAGGCAGGGGAAGAGGGCAAGTCGCCTGCCTCGACTGGTAGCTCTGCTGCGCCTTGCTGTCTTCTTCATTCCCTTCTCAATAAAGCCTGGCCGCAGCTTGATGGATGTTCACGTTGACAGTATCGTTCGCTCCGTTGCTGTCATCCTGGCCTTTCGTGTCGTGTCGAGTCCGCCTAGAGGCTCCGGAGACGCTCTTTCTTCCCGCCAAACTCGGCGTTGAGCGCAAGACGGTAATACGTGACTTGCCAGTACGCGCAGAGGGCGAGGGCCCAGAAGAGCGAGAACAGTCGCCACAGGACGTTCAGGAACACGCTCCACGTGCTGAGCGAGACAACAAAGAGCTCGAACGCCACCGTCAGGGCCACGTAGAGCCAAAACCGCTTCACGTAGAGCACAGGCGGCATGGACACCTCCTGGTGCGGGTCCCAGAAGTTGGAGATCACGCACGCGAAGTAGATGTGCAGGAACACATTCATCAAGATCATGAGTCCGTAGCCGTAGTTGACCGGCGCCAGCGGGTGCACGCGCGCGGGCGCGATGCGGAAGGCGAACACCACGAGCGCCAGCCGGAAGGCGAGGAAAGCGAGCCGCGCGTGCTTCGCGTTGCGCATGGTCAAGTCTGTGCACCGCTGCTGGAGCTGACGCATGGGCAGCGTGATCTTGAGCGCGTACAGCGCCGCGGTGAGCAGCGCCAGCGAGCTGAAGAAGCCCAGCAGCGTCTTGATGGCCTCCTCGGCGCCGTACCGCTCTTGCGAAGCCGGCAGCGTCGCGCGGATGTCATGCCACACGGCGTGGAGGTCCATGAAGAAGCCGGCCCACCAGTACCAGGGCTTAAGCACGGGCGCCATGGGATATCCGACCGTGAGCGCAGGGATTCCTCTGGCCGACTCGACGACGACCTTGACGGGGCTGATGGGCGACGTCATGGAGGCGAAGTGGCGCAGGTAGAAGAGCTTCCAATGGTACTGCTCGTAGAAGTATTTGTGGTTGATATTGTAGCCCACCGAAAGACGCATGCCCTTGGGTTCAGGCTCCGACTTTTTGAGCGCTTCCTGCTCGGCGCCTGTGTACGAGACCTTCATGGGCGTGAAGAGCTTGGCATTGCGCAGCATCTTGCTGTACATGGAGGAGAGGAAGCCCTGGTCAGCGCCGTCGAAGCTCTCGAGATGGCCTAGCGCGCCGAGCAGCCGCTGGTACTCGGAAGCCGAGGGTGTGACGACCAGCAGCCCCGTGTGGAAGTGGCACGGGTTCATGAACACGGCGCAGAACGCGCCGCAGAGGAAGAGCTCGTCGGCGTTACGGATCAGCACGTTGTCGGCGTCCAGATACACCACGCGCTCGTACTCGAGCAGGTTCCACACGTGCAGCTTGTTGAGCGTGTAGATGAAGTTCTTGTTGCGCAGCGTGCCCCCCAGGAACGGGTTGTTGATGTTGGTCACGTCCAGCACGCGGCAGCCCATGGAGCGGAACAGCGTCTTGCTCTGCTCTGAGACCGAGTCGGACGCCAGCACCACCAGGTCGTATGGAGAGCCCGTCATCTTGATCGAGTGCATGAGAACCTGAACGCCCAAAACGTACTCAGAGTCGCGGCTCGTGCCCTCGTAGTGCACCGTCACGTAGGCGAAGCGGCTGGTGGGCGGATCCGCCTGTGTATCCGCCACCTGCACCTCGGCGGACGCCGCCACCAGCACCAGCACCAGCGATACGAGCCCCAGCGCACGCACCGGCCACGACATGATGATTTTGGCTTGGCGAGGGAGGAGAGGCGGGCGGTTGAAAAACCGGTACCACCGGTACATACCGACGAACCAACAAGCTTCGCCGATTTTTTTAATCTTTTTTTGCATTAAAATGCATCGAGAAAATCTGCAAACGAAAAAAAAACTTGCTGAAGCATGCACCTTGCCGTGGATCAAGCAGAGCTTCACAACGCTAAACACCGTCTTCTGTTCTGTTATTATTCGATGGAAGCGGTCGCCGTGATTGTCAATTGCGTTCCTTGGTCGATTAAAAGTTGCCCCGACAAGTTGAAGCGGTTCCGTGCAGTACCGTGATCTCCGGCTAAGTCCGGTCTCGGCCTGCCAGTAATTTCACTTGCATCTCTTCACGGCGCTGCTTTAGGCTCCATAGATTGGCATCTGCCCACCGCGCACTGCACTGCTCCGCTCCGCGTTCCAAGGCCAAGCCAAGCCAAGTCCAAGCCATGGACCCGTTCACAGAGCTGCGCAAGCACGCAGGCGGCGCACACCCTCAGAAAGCCAAGCTCAACGTCGTGCTGGGCGCCATCACCGACGTCATCTATGAACGCCGCGCCTCAGGCGACCGCTTGGCTCCCATCTCGCCCACCGAGTACTTTGCCGCGTTCATGACGGCGCTGGACGCCGCCTCGGACTCGCACCGCCAGGAGGTGGCGCAGCTGCTGTCCATGGTGCTGCCCGAGGTGCCGGACGCCGTGCTGCGCGGCAAGTTCGCGGCCGTGGCTAAATGCCTGTCCACAGTGCTGCAGGAGGCACGCGACGACACTGCGCTGCTGCGCTCGGCCAGTGCTTGTCTGGGACTGGCGCTGCTGGCTCAGGAGCCGTCGGCCACGGCCTGGGCGCGCCCCGAGCTGCTGCGCAGCTTCCTGCTGCTCCTGACGCTGGCTATGGACACGCGCCCAAAGGTGCGCAAGGCCGGCCACAAGTGGACCATGGACGTGCTGGAGCTGCACGCGGCCAAGGGATGCGACGCCCTGTCCACACACATCGCCAGCTTCGCCGAGAACGTGTTCGCCAGCTCGGGCAAGGACGGCAAGGATGACCAGCGCCTCGTGCTGCTCGTGGCCTTCCTGAAGCTGGCGCTGCCGCTGCTGCAGCGCAAGGTCGTGGCCTCGCTCGTCGCGGCGCTGGCCAAGTTCCTGGACGCCAAGTCCAAGACCCTGAGGCTGGTCACGTACGAGGCGCTGGACGCGCTCAGTGCCGCGCCCGAGTCGCAGCTCACGGGCGACTCTCTCCGCAAGGTCGTGTGCGCCGTGCTGGACGCGCAGAGCAGCGGCTCGCTGGAGGCCCAGGGAGGCCCCGTGGCCATTTACGCCGTGCGCATTCCGTCGCAGGCGCTGGTGCGCCTTGCGGCTGCAAACGCCGAGGCCGCGCGCGACCTCCTGCCGCGCGTGGTGAGCGCGATCTGCTCTCACATCGCCACTACCAGCGACCGCGTGCAGCGCCAGGCTGCGCGCTCGCTGATGGACGTGCTCAAGGCGACTTTGTCCCCGGACGTGCTGGAGACGGAGGCCCACTTGGAGGATGTGGCTCGGGTGCTCGCGTCGCTCAAGAGTCTGACGTCGCTGCGCTTCCAGGGCGCGTGGAACCACGTCTTTCCTCTGATCGCCGAGCTCTTCCGATTCTACGGACCTGCTGGTCGCCACGCGCTCGAGTCGGTGCTGGTGACGTGCTGCGAGCTGCACGAGGCTGCGGACCAGTTGCCGCAGCAGCAACAGGGTGGGAAGAGCGCGCAAGCGCTGTCCGAGCTCTTCGCGCTGGCTGCCGGCGCCGCCCTGGAGGCTTTGGGCCCGCGCGTCTTCCTTGAGATCGTCCCGATCGACCACCCGACCGACATTGTGAGCGACCAGCGTGCGTGGCTCCTGCCTGTCTTCCGTGACGCCTTGCGCTCTTCTGAGCGCGGCGGTGAGCTGGCGTTCTTCGCTGACGTCGTGCTGCCGATGGCTCGTGCCTGCGAGGCCGGTGCTCGTGAACCGAGCGCCACTCCGCTGCAAGCGAAGAAGCTGGAGACCCGTGCTCTTCAGCTGTGGTCCCTGTTCCCGAGCGTGTGCGCTCGCGCCGTGGACGTGGACACCCACTTCAAGAAGGTGGCCAAGGTGCTGGCCAGTGCCATGGCTGACAAGCGCTACCCGGAGTTGCGCCTTGCCGTTTGCCAGGGTCTCCAGGCGCTCGTGAAGCGCACGCGCGCCTTGCAAAAGTCGATTGCGCGCCGGTACCACCGCGAGACGGAAGATGCCGAGGACGAGGACAACGAGGAGGACAACGAGGGAGAGCAGCTGGACGAGGCCAAGCTGGCGCGTGACCGTGCTGCGCTGGCCAAGTTCTCTGGCCGCTATGTGCCTCTGCTGCTGTCGTTCGTGGAGGAACTCGACCCGGAGAAGGACACTGAACGCGCGCAGGTGCTGCTGGACACGCTTGAGGGCTTTGCGTCGCTTGCGGAGACCGAGCTGATCGGCACGACGTTCAAGAAGGTGATGCAGAAGCTGCTCGAGGCCACGACGCAGGCCAAGCGCGTTGAGGCGGAAGGTGCCGCCACGAGCTCCAAGCGCGCGACCAAGCTGCGTCAGACGTCACATGCTCAGATGGCGCTTGCGTTGGCTCTCCTGGCTCACGTGGACGACGCCAGCGTCGCTCTTCTGTACCGCGTGATCAAGCCCTACTTGCTGGACGACGCCGATGCGCCCATGCAGAAGCGTTCGTACGCTGCCCTGGTGGCGATCTGCGACGCGCACCCCAAGTTCTTGTCGGAGGAATCGCAGCTGCAGGACCTCACGCGCGCGATCTGCGAGTCGCTGCTCACGTGCTCGGTGCCTGCCAAGAAGATGCGCCTGCGCGTTCTCGCGCACTTGATCCGTGCGCTGCAGGCCCAGCCCGCGACCGAGGGACTGGCCGAGAAGGAGCTGGTTCCCAACCTTGTCGGTGAGATCATGCTTTGCACCAAGGAGGCGAACGGCAAGGCGCGCGAAGCTGCTTTCGAGCTGCTCGTGGCGATGGCCATGCTGCTCCGCGCGCGCGACCCGCAGAACGGACTCATGGAGTTCATGCAGATGGTGCTGGGCGGGCTGGCCGCTCGCACGCCGCACATGCGCAGCGCTGCCGTCATCTGCCTCAGCCGACTGGTATTCGAGTTCGGTCGTGAGGACGCTGTGATCGCTCAGGCCATGCCCGCTCTGCTCAAGACGGTGCTCATGCTGCTGCACGAGAAGGCGCGCGAGGTGATTAAGAGCGTGATCGGCTTCATGAAGCTGGGCATTGCCGTGCTGCCGAAGGACCAGCTCGAGCCGTTCCTGCCGGATATCATCAATGGCCTGCTTGTCTGGATTGGCGAGAGCAAGAACCGTTTCCGTGCCAAGACCCGCATCATCCTGATCAAGCTGTGCCGCAAGTTCGGCTACGAGCACGTGGCTGCCATTGTGCCGGAGGAGGACCGTGCGCTGATCCGTCACATCAAGAAGACCAAGGAGCGCGAGGACAAGAAGAAGTCGGAGCTGGCGGCTGAGGCTGCGGAGCGGCGTGCCGCCAAGAAGAACCGTGACGCCTTCGAGGAGTTCATGGCGGACTCGGACGACGAAGGCGACGACGACGAGGCTGCGGCCATGCAGGTGCTGAAGCGGAAGAAGGACCTGCACAAGAAGCACAAGAACGCCAAGGTGATCCGCGAGGACGAGGACGATATCGTGGACTTCCTGGATGATAACGCGGCCGTGAAGAACATTCTGTCGGCGCAGAGGGGTCAGGACGACGACGAGAGCGACGAGGAGTTCCAGATGACCAAGGATGGCCGTATGATCATCCCGGGCGGTGAGGACGACGACATGGAGGGCGGAAGCGACAGTGACGATGAGGACAAGATCAAGCAGGATGTCGCCTCTCAACTGCAGCGAATGGGCCTCAACAACAACAAGAAACAGGACAAGGGTGGCCGTGTCAAGCGCAAACGCGGCGGTGACGACGATGGCGCCGGCCGCGAGTACCGTGCGAAGAAGGCTGGTGGTGACATGAAGAAGAAGGGCAAGCTCGAGCCGTACGCATACATCCCGCTCGACCCGAAGCTCATGGCCAAGCGCAACAAGCGCGAGGCTGTGACGCGCTACGGTGGTAGCGTTGGTAAGAGGCGAGGCAAGAAGTAAGCCTCCGTCAGAAAGACAAGACGTAGGTAGATATCATACAGCTAGAGCAGAGCCCGACGGCAGGGGGCGTAACTGAATATCCAATTTCTCGTAAGACTTTGCATGCCAACAACCTTGTTGCCCGATCTTGATCTGACAAGAGTCGTTGAAAAATGTGACATTTCTTGCCACAATTTTAGTTTTGCCTTTCCTAAGTGAATAATACACCAATTATCACACGACAACGAAATTGTATTATGAGTTCCTTGCTCAAACTTCCTACTCACGCGCAAATGCCGCTGTGGTAGGGAATACTGGTATATGGCTTGATTAGGGCATTGAGTCGTCAGGGCGCTTGATGATCACCGTCTTGTGCTCCAGGTAGTTGCGCAGACCCAGCTCGCCGTTTTCGCGGCCGACACCAGAGTCCTTGAAGCCGCCGAACGGAGTGTTCGAGTCGAACACATCGTAGCAGTTGACGTACACGGTGCCCGTGCGGATACCGTTGGAGATCTTGATNGCGTTGTCGAGGTTGCTCGTCACGACACCAGCGCCCAGACCGTAGACCGAGTCGTTGGCACGAGCGATGACCTCGTCGATGGTCTTGAACTTGAGGATGGACATGACGGGGCCGAAGATCTCCTCACGCGCGATGGTCATATCATCCTCGACATCCGCGAACACGGTGGGTTCGATGAACCAGCCCTTGTTGCCGTGACGCTTGCCGCCAGCAACCAGCTTGGCTCCTTCCTTCTGGCCCTCCTCGATGTAGCCGAGAATCTTCTCGAACTGAGTCTCATCGATCTGCGAGCCCTGGTCCGTGTTCTCGTCGAACGGGTCACCGACGACACGAGCGTTGGCAGTTTCCGCTGACCGGCGCACGAACTCGTCGTAGATGCCCTCCTGCACGTACACACGCGTGCCGGCGATGCAACACTGGCCCTGGTTCATGAACAGACCCAGCTGCGACTGCTGAATGGCGAGGTCGATGTCAGCATCATCAAGGATGATGTTGGCCGACTTGCCGCCAAGCTCCAGAGTGATACGCTTGAGGTTGCTCACGTGCGACGTGCGCATGATCTGGTAGCCAACCTCCGTGGAGCCCGTGAAGGCGACCTTGTCGACGTCCGGGTGCTGGGCGAGGTGACGGCCAGCCTTCGCACCGACGCCAGGCACAATGTTCACCACACCCTTGGGGAACCCAGCTTCCACGATCAGCTCACCGACACGCAGAGCAGACAGCGGCGTCTGCTCAGCAGGCTTGAGCACAATGGTGTTGCCGGCCGCCAAAGCGGGGCCGAGCTTCCA